>CANYBF010579464.1:0-29137 GCA_948192965.1 Dalechampia spathulata | reverse complement strand
AACTTTTGCCACCTTTGGCTTATTTCTGTTGCATTAAGACTTCAACCAAGTCTAGGCTTGTCTTTCTACTTTGTACCCTATTCTTTGAGGCATGCTATGTGGATGCTTACTGTTCTGATGCTTGGATTGATATTCCCTTTGCTTGATTATATATGATGAATGGTCCAAGCTTTCATATATACGATGAATTATCTATAATGACATGCTGACATGCATGGAGATGAACAATGAATGGAGGAAGAGAGAAAAGAAAGTGAGTAATGAGGGCAGAGCTCAGCTCTGGGCATACTGGGTCAATGTGTAATGATGGAATTCCTTCGGGAATCATTAGATATATGACTTCCCGAGAAGGGAGATGAGTCTCGAGACCTACAGTAGGATTTGAGTGTAGAGCACTCCACATAATATGGCCTCCAACGGGAGATCAGTACCGGTACCTATCGGGACCCAGTATGTGCGAAAGGAATGTGCACAATTACAGGAAAATAAGAGTGAATGAGGGAAAGAAGGATGAGGGAGATTGTTAGGAGCAATTGCATTTGCATTGCATAAGATGCTAGGTTGCAATGTCCTGATATGATGAATTGTTATATGATGCATGATTGTTTATATATGTTTTCTAGCACCATTGAGTTTATCTCAGTGTTTGTCATTTGATGAACGTAGGTTCAGAGCCCTCGGGTGAGCGTACTGAGAAGGAATAGAGGTCATCAGCTGAGACAGACGGATCTCGATTTGGTACGGGACTTCTGAGGCATACTCCGGCTTCTTTTTGGATGTGTAGCTAGTATGGTAGTAGTTATGTAATCATTGTATAGCTTTTGGTGGTATTATGTACGCACTCACTTATGTGTAAAAATCATATCAGGTGTTATATATATGTCTCACGGCATTGCCTATTATTGTTTATGGTTTGAGTGGATGTTGAATTTATCCAGGGTTATTTGCATATCGTGATGTTTTATCGCACTACCACCATTACGCTTAGAGACATGTCCCTATACGACGTCTTCATGATGCATCCTTTGTGGTATAGGCATCGGTCTTCTTCTGGGGGCCGCTGTCTGTGCTACGGGAGCATGTCCTCCTGGGTATGGGCCAGGTGTGACACCAAAATTCAGGACAGTTTCAGACTAAAATTACAGAATGAATACAGTAATCATAGAGGCTCAGAGCTCCTCCTCTCTACCCTAAATGCACTTATTTATGCCTAAAATGTATAATCCCTCAAAAAACGGTCAAAAAATGCATGTTTTGGCTCATTTTTCACTGTCATGTGCACCACACATGACCCATGTGCGCCACACATGATGTCATGTGTGCTACACATGAGTCATGTGCGCCACATATGGCAAAACCCGCTCTAAAAATGTTATTTTTCGTAAAACCGACGCGATAACCACTTGCCTACCTAAGCCTAACTTCTGCCTAACACAAAATTCTAGCCTAACACAAGCCTAAACGCATCAAAAACAGCCTAGAATTCGATTTTTGAAAAATTCAAAAAAATCGAAAAACCGAGCCAAGTCACTGAAAACTCACCTTCTCGGGAGGAGCTCAGGACCGATGGGAGTCTATGGCAAAGGTTTCTGCAATTAGGTCGCCAAAACGAGCCCCAAAATAGCTATGACGGGTCGTGTGCTCTGTTAAAGCATAGCTCGGGACGGATTCAGGGTCCTAGGGGGTCAATTGCATCCTAATTCTGGCTATTTCGCACAAACACTAAATTTTCAGTTTGGAGAATTGAGAGAAAATTAGTTTTTGAGGGTGGAACAAACTGATTTTTGGATTGGAACTTGGAAATTTAAAAATTTCCAAGAGATGTATGCAGAACATCGTGGGATGTGCACCGCACATAGTAATTTTTGCTAATGTGCGCCACCCTCTGGAGGACTCTACTAATGTGCGCCACCCACCCCACTAAAATTCACATGAAGAATTAGGCCTCTGGCAAAGATTTCAGAATTTTTCGAGGTTGTTTGCTCCACCGAGCTCAATTTTCATGAGCCGCAGCGTGTGAAAAATCCAGAAAATCAATCAGAATGTAGCAGACTGATACTAAAAAAATTCAGGTATTTTCCCTGGACCATTTCAATACCAATTTCATTAATAAATTGTTTTCCTATGTCGGGCAAAGACAAGAAATTGATCCCACAAATGATCAAAAGTAGTCAAGCCTTTGACTTCTGGTCAAGTCGTTGACCAGATAGTGTTGCATTCCGACAGAGACTCCCAAATGCAGACTTTGGAGATAGACAACACTTATTTGATGGCACAAGAACAAGATCTGATGGTTGATCACCCAGACCCAGCAAAAGGTCGTCCAGGTTCCGCTGTAGAACCACCTGATCCAGCAGGGATCACAGAGTCAAGTCCTTGACATCAAAATCCTAACGCATAGGCATCTAAATGTTGACTTCAGATGAATTACTCGCAAGGAAGCCATTGGTCTTGCAGTGACCACCGGTCAGCTCTGATCGGAGTAGCCTGGACGTCGGGCCCCTAGTGATGAAGCTGGGGTATGTACTGGTCAAAACTATTAACCAGAAATGTCAGAGACCCAGCAAAGGATCCTGAAAACCATTTCAGAGATATCTGACATTTATATAATGGCGCGAGAATAGACCCAGCAGATGGTCGTCCAGGTCCCGCAATTGACCACACGATCCAGCAGAGATCACAGAGCCAAGCCTTTGGTTCCTAAATCCTAACGCATAGGCATCTGAATGCCAACTTCAGATGATTTACTCATGACGTTGCCATCAGTCCCATTGGGGACCATTGATCAGCCTTGGTCATCTAGCCCGAGCACCGGGCTCCCATTGGCAGAATTGGGATTGTTAGGTCAGCATTGATCTTCCAGCCCGAGCACCAGGCTCCTAATGGCAGGATTGGATTTTAAGCCTCAACGCGAGCATCTCTACGAGTCAGGTACGCTTCCTACTCCCTATGAAAAGTCATGTTATGATCAGATCGCATTTTGACGACTTACGCACATGTCACCTCAAAATGGTTCTAATTAGGGGGCAAACTGTTGACCCTGACTTTTCACACTCATGCAATTTCGGGTTTCTGTTGATTCGGCTTGGTTTTAGTCCCCGATATCAACCTCGATTATGCACATAGGCCTCTGTGTCTCACTCTGTGTATTCTGGTGCACAGAACACTTCAGAACTGGTGGGGCCCACCATGGCACCTGGCGAGACCCGCCACTTATTCTGAATGTTATGTACATGCAGAACACCTTTCCCTGTTGCCTACGTAAGGCAAAACACTTGAAATGTAAAGTATTGCATTTTTGGCCCTAGGCATTATTCACCATGAATAGTGCATAGGTGGGGCCCACTAGGCAAAAGCGGGGCTCGCGGCCCCTAATAGCCTATTCTGTGTATTCTGTACTTACAGAATACATCTTCCAGTTGCCTTACACAAGGCACAGCGCTTGGCATCGCAAATGCCATTTTTTGGGCCCACTATGCTGTAGGGCCCACCTAGGGCATCAATGAGGCCCACTAACTCTATTAGCCCATTACGATCACCATAAGTCGGTTGTACATCTCAGAAACTGACTCGCTTGCTTTCATCTTGAATAATTCATATTCATATGCAAGCAATTGAATCTTCTTATTGCAAACTTGGTTGGTTCTTTCATGGTGCGTTTTTAAGGCAATCCACACTTGCCTAGCTGTGACACAATGAGACACCCGACCAAATTCTTCACGACTTATCGCACAGTAGAGCATGTTCATTACCTTCTTGTTGTTGCAATTTACATTCTTTTCTTCTAATGTCCAATCATCTATATCCTTAAGAGAAACAGCTCCTTCAATGGTGATTGTAGGTGGAGAGTATTCTTTCCTCAACATATCAAATAATTCACATCCATTGCTGTCCAAAAATACTTCCATTCAATGCTTCCAATATAGATAATCGGTTCTATCGAAGTAGGGGGGTCTTGTATAAGATTGACTCTCGGTTGCCATAGGATCTTTTGCTCAAGAATTTTACTTCTTCTAACAATGAGCACCAAATACTCTGATACCAAATGAAATTCCTAGAACCGCTGGCAACACGTGCGATTTATAGTGGTTCGGCCAACTCTTGCCTACGTCCACTTTCTCCTAAGTCTTAACTTAGGGTTCCACTAAAATCAAACAATTATAATAAGGATTCTCAACTGAATCCACTACCCCAGTATTTTCAAGGCTTACACTCTAACCTTTACAATTTCAATCTCACAAACAACTTAAATTACAAGTTAATCCTTAATTGATTAATCTCACACCAATCCCACAAAGATTAGAATTACAAACAAAAAGCAATTGAAGAAACAAGCTTGAAACTTACTTGTGACAGATGAATATTGCTCTAATACTAATGCTCTACAAGTATATTTTCGTTAGAAATGAAAGTATGAAAGTTGTTCATGGAAAACTAGCTGTTTCTCATACTTTAAAACCTAATTTTTAAGTCACGTATGGCCGTACTGTATTTGTACGCCCATACGGATTTAAAACTATCCGTTAGAAATTGGGAAGGAACTATGGTACGGCCGTACCATCACTTGGTACACCCGTACCAATCCAAGTTTCCTGCTACACAATTTTCCGTACCAACCCAAGTTTCCTGATACACAATTTTCCTGCGAGTTTGCGTACGACCGTACCATCCATTGGTACGCCCGTACCGAAGCAGGTTTCCTGATACATCAAATTCCTGCAAGCTCTGGTACGACCGTACCAACCAATGGTACGCCCGTACCAAAATCAATGGAACAATACCTACAAGGTACGACCAGTCATATGACCGTATCACACATAAACGATAGTTGGTACGTCCGTACCAAACTTGGTACCCCCGTACCACATAGAAAAACACTTAGAAAATTGCAAATGACTTAAATTGACTCACACGTGACTCAACAATCAAAACCTAGGGTCTAACAAAGTTAATGTTTATTTTAGTTTCTATTAATATATAAATAAATATAAATAAGTTTATTAATGAAAAATACTAAAGTTATAAATTAATATTTATTTTAATTTCTATTAATATATAACTAATTATTTAAGCAGTTATAACTAAACTGCTAAAATTAAAATAACTTTTCTTGAAATTATTATTTATATTTTAAATTGCTAATATATATTAATTAAATGTTTTTGCTTTTAAAAGAAGTAAAAATAAATACTGTGGAAATTTTTACTGCAATTGAAGTATCTTCATTTGTTTGTTTACATAATTTGAATAAGTGAAAAATTAAAATTATATAATTTTGTAAAAAAAATTAAATTACGGATATAGTTGTCATAATTTTTTAATCTTTTTGAATTAAATTGAGTGAAATTTCAGAATTGAGGGAAAATAAAGTTGAAGGACTTAAATATGTCTTTTCTTATAAGCTGAGGGGTAAATTGATATCTATTCCGAATAAAAGTTGATAATCTTAAAACCAATACCATGAGCATCCATCAACAGGAATCAGCTTCGGAAATGGACCCAACAACGAAACTCACGAAAGCTCTCCTTAACAGTGCTCGCAATCCAAAACTAGCTTGGCAACTCTTCAGGCGCATTCTTTCCCTGCCCATTTCTTCACATCAATGTTATCGATCAATACCCATTATTGCTCGGATCCTCATTCGCTCAAGGATGTTTAATGAACTGGATGATCTGCATCAGCTGTTACTTAATTCACCGTCGCTTGATTTTTGTGTTGAAAATCTTGTCACCGCTTTGGCTAAATCGGGTTTCTCCGAGATGGCGGTTTCACATTTTAAATCCTTGAGGTTAAAGTTCCCAGAAAAGCAGCCTTCTATCTATTTGTATAATGCTCTGGTAAAATCATGCATTAAGGAGAGTCAAGTGGATTTTATTTCTTGGTTGTTTAAAGATATGGTTGTTGCTGGAGTGTCCCCAGATACTTATTGTTTCAATCTCTTGATTGGCTTGTTCTGTGAGTCTGGCAGTTTCGAGGATGCGCAAGAGTTGTTTGATAAAATGTCTGAGAAAGGATGTGAACCAAACGAGTTTACTTTTGGGATACTGGTTCGTGGATATTGTAGAGCTGGACTTGCTGGAAAGGGATTGGAGCTTCTAAGTCAAATGAGGAGACGGGGGTTTTCTCCAAATAGGGTTGTATATAATACTTTGATTTCGAGTTTTTGCAAGGAAGGTAACATTGATGATGCTGAGAAATTGGTGGAGAAAATGCGGGAGGACGGTTTGTCTCCCGACGTGGTAACTTTCAATTCTAGGATATCAGCACTTTGTTGCTCAGGGAAGATTCTTGAAGCATCTAGAATTTTTAGAGACATGCAAATTAATGAAGATTTGCAGCTGCCTCATCCTAGCATTATAACTTACAACTTAATGCTTATGGGGTTTTGCAAGGAAGGAATGCTGGAAGAAGCCAACGCTCTTGTTGATACTATGAAACGAAACGGTAACTTTATGAATTTGGAGAGTTATAATATTTGGCTTTTGGGTTTGGTCAGATGCGGCAAGTTCTCGGAGGCTCAGCTAGTTCTTAAAGAGATGCTATGCATTGGCTTAGAGCCTAATATCTACTCTTATAATATTGTTATGGATGGATTATGCAAGAATGGGATGCTCTCGGATGCAAGAAGGTTAATGGGTTTAATGATCCGTAGTAGCATTTCACCAGATACAATAACTTATAGCACCTTACTTCATGGTTACTGCAGTGAAGGGAAGGTATTTCAAGCTAATAATCTTCTGCATGAAATGACAAGAAATAATTGTTTTCCAAATACTTACACTTGCAATATCTTGCTGCACAGCTTGTGGAAGGAGGGCAGGATATCAGAAGCAGAGGATCTGCTTCAAAGGATGAACGAGAAGGGTTACAGTGTTGATACTGTGACATGTAATATCGTGATTAATGGTCTATGCAATAATGGACAATTGGACAAGGCAATTGAAATCGCCAACGGGATGTGGATTCATGGAAGTGCAGCGCTTGGTAATTTGGGGAACTCTTTTATTGGTCTAGTTGATAATACTATAAGTGGGAAAAAATGCATTCCCGATTTAGTTACATATTCAACCATTATCAGTGGTTTATGCAAGGCTGGGAGGATTGATGATGCTAAAAAGAAGTTTATTGAGATGATTGGTAAAAATTTGCAGCCTGATTCAGCTATTTATGATACTTTTATACACAGATTCTGCATAGAAGGAAAGGTATCTTCTGCATTTCGGGTGCTGAAAGACATGGAGAGAAAAGGCTGCAACAAAACACTACAAACTTATAATTCATTGATTCTTGGCTTAGGGAGCAAAAATGAAATATTTGAAATTTATGGGCTGATTGATGAAATAAGAGAAAAGGGAGTTTCTCCTAACGTATGTACATATAACCTTATACTTAACTGTCTTTGTGAAGGAGGGAGAATAAATGACGCTCCTTCCGTTTTAGATGAGATGCTACAAAAGGGAATTTCCCCAAATATTTCGTCCTTCAGAATTTTAATTAAAGCACTCTGCAAGGCTGGCAATTTTGAAGCATTGCATGAGGTATTTGAGATCGCCTTGAATGTATGTGGCCACAAGGAAGCACTTTATAGTTTAATGGTCAATGAACTACTTTTTAAAGGAGAAGTTGCTCAAGCAAAAATGCTCTTTGAAACTGCCATTGATAAATCTTTGGATATAACTAATTTCTTGTATAAAGAACTCATTGACAGACTTTGTAAGGATCAAAAGTTGGAATCTGCTTGTGTTGTTCTACATAAGATGATTGATAAAGGATATGAATTTGATCCTGCATCATTCATGCCAGTTATTGATGGCTTTGGTAAAATGGGCAAGAAGCATGATGCTGATGAACTGGCAGAGAAGATGATGCAGATGGCTTCAGAAAGTAAGATGAAAACTAAAGCTTATCCTCATTTGAAGGATCACATTCTTGGAAGTGCTTGGCAAAGCATAATCCACAGGTTTGTTAACTCTTTTTGTTACTAATGGTAGATATTTATTCATTGGCACTAACTTTTGTCATTGCTTGGTGCTTCTTAAAAACTCTAGGGATCAAAGAGAATTGGACTAAACTTATAACAAGGATTCTATAAGTGTGGTTGGGAACTCACCTTGAAAAAAGCCTATTTGCCTTTTGAATTCCAATGTAGTTCATTCAAGTATCACTTAATATCCTCACAATTTGTGGTGTGGGATTATATTTCCTACCAATATTAGGCGACAATTACACAATGGCCAAATAAGTAGGTTTGAAATCCATTGTATAAAAAATCAATTGACTTATCCTTAAACACATCCTACTCCACTTTTATGCCATCAAATATTCTTACACTTTTGCAATGTGAGACTACATTTTTAACATGTACAAACTTCATAGGCCAAAGATAGTGTTGGCTGAAATTGCAACATCAATCATATAAGTTGGTTGTGATCCTGCTTAACAAAAATTAATTAGTTTATGTTGAGACCTAATATACTTTACTTGTATGTCAATTTTCTTCATGATCTTTTTCCCATATTCGATTAGCTATATTAGATTTGGATGAGATTATCATTCAAAACCGAGATGAGTGGAGAAAGAGAATCCATATAGCAGATTCCAAGCAACTTGGGATTAATGCTGTGTTGTGTTTGATTATATTCTCCACCACTTATTTTCAAGGGCAACCAGCCCTGTCATGGGCCTTTTTCATTCTAAGTTGTTTCTACTTGAACTTTGATGTATCGATTTATTCTAGTTTGTATAGCAGCATTTTGGAATATCTTAGTCTGACTGAAAATATTAATGAACCTGTTCCTACAATCTGCATTCCTCCCCATGTTTTCCTTTTCTTGTTTACACTCCCACTGGGCACTGGATTTGATTCTTGTCGTTAAGGGCATTGGGTCCAATGTCCCTTGAATATTTTATGATTGCTAGGCATGCTGTCATCATTGAGTGCTCTTGTTTTCTAAGGTCTCGTCTATGGGAAATTCAGAAAATTATTTGAAGAGTCTTGTTCTCTCCTATGTTCAGATAGAGGCCATAGTTGGTATTTGATCGAACTCCTGATTATTAACATCTTGCTGTACTACTGTTGGAAATCACAAGCAAACAATACTGCTGTTTTTTTTTTGGTAAACTATAAGAACCATATTGGAGACTGTCCAGTTTGAATTTATACAGTGTGATGTTCTAAATTTTACGTCTTTCACCTCTTTTACAGAGATGATGGTAGTGGAATTGCATTGAAGGCTCTTAAGCGGGTCCAGAAAGGCTGGGGTCAGGGAAGTATACCAAGTTTGCACCCCCAGAAGGATGAGTTCCTTGATTACTGGGATGGAAGTGTTTAGAGGATTTGCTGGTTATGGCCAATTTTTCTATGAGATCAGCTCGATGATGTGTATTTAAGTAATTTTTGTGGCTAAAAGATGGCCTACCCTGCTCATTAGTACGTCCTCTGCATTGTCAATTATATTTTACTTGTTTTTGTGTATACGTGTGTGTATATATATATATATGAATTATGGGTTATTCACAACCATATTTGTGTTATTCGACTTGGGTTTTTTCGATTTTCTTCTAGTCGTGTATTTTGGATATGAAAGTTTGAATTCATTGCATGGATTTTGCTTCTGGACTGTATAGAGTGACCTACACGATAAGGATGCCGTTATGGTGTTTGACTTATTGTTTCAATTTAACAAATTTCCATGTTTGGTCTTTTATGCAATTCAATCCTAGTGAGAAAGATGAATTTAACTTGATTTTCTCTTTTATCATATTTGGAATTCCCCTGTTTTTCACTGCAATAACCTGTCGTTGCAATTCAATTTCTGTAATTAAATAATTACAGCAGGATCATTTTGGCAGATTCGCTACACAACATCTTCTCGGAGCACGGATAAGACATTTTCTCAAGTCAGCAATATCTCAGGGAACAGTCAGTTTTCTGGCGGTACCTGCGGAGAGGCCTCCCCAAGTGGACAGATATTGCCTACCCCCAACTTGAAGATATTCACCTTTGCAGAACTAAAGGCTGCCACCAGGAATTTCAGGTCGGATATGGTGCTTGGAGAAGGAGGTTTTAGTAAAGTCTTCAAAGGTTGGCTTGATGAGAAGGGGACCGGTAAGCCTGGAAGTGAAATGAATAATTGCCATCAAAAAACTGAATTCATAGAGCTTGCAAGGATTTGAAGAATGGCAGGTAGCTAAACTTAATCTGATGAACCGTAACTTACATTTTTACATCTATTAGTATGAATGATGTAGTGCTTCTGTAACCAATCTGTGGCTGCATTTTCTTTTCTTTCTCGCCCTTTCTTTCACTCAAAAATGTGTTATCATTTTACTGTATCTGTGAACTATAATTTGAAAAACTGTGTTGTTTGTTGTTGTAGTCGGAGGTTCAATTCCTGGGAAGGCTTTCTCATCCGAACCTTGTAAGGCTGTTAGGATACTGTTGGGAGGATCAGGAGCTTCTCCTGGTTTATGAGTTTATGCAAAAGGGAAGCTTGGAAACCATCTATTTGGAAGTAAGAACTAACACTTGTTTTGATTCAATATATCCTCCCTTGTGCATACGGACAAAAAGAAAAAAAAATTGTTTATTTTTCCTTTAAAATACTTGCACTTTTCATGGTACGACAAAGTTTGATTTATGCAGGGGGCTCTACTGTGCAGCCACTTGAATGGGATCTACGTATCAAAATTGCCATAGGAGCAGCCCGTAGCCTTGCTTTCTTACACAGATCAGACAAGAAAGTCATATATAGAGATTTTAAGGCCTCCAACATTCTGCTTGATGGGGTAGGATGGATATTCATGGATGATTACTAGTTGCTACTTAGATATTTATATATTTCTGTTGCAAGTTCAGGAATGAACAAAACTAAGTTTTGATTAAAACAGAATTTGCGATTAAATTGCAACAGAAAACAAAACACAGTAGACACATCTCATATACATTTCATTGCTGGAGAACAACAAAAGTACATAGATACAGATTTTGGAAATCTAAATTTTTATCATTCTTTTCTTTTGCATTTCGTTCCTAGATTTTCTAACTAAGCAACATTCCAGCAGCAAGAGGTTAACTTTTTCTAGAACATTTTCACCATGCCTCGGCCATGCTTTGCCCATGTCTAAGACCATGCTTTCTTATCATTGGTGATAGACAATGAATTTGAAGGGATGTTTTCGGTGGAAAAAAATGTTCATTCTAACTCGTCCAAATTTGTTTGTTATTTTAGTCTTACACAGCGAAGATTTCAGACTTTGGCTTGGCAAAACTGGGACCTTCAGCTAGTCAATCCCATGTGACAACAAGGGTGATGGGAACATATGGTCATGCTGCTCCAGAGTACGTGGTGACAGGTAATATCCTGAATCTTCAATCTATCTTAGATTCTCTTCCTTCTTGCTTTGACTAAAAGCCTTGCATCTGGATCACGTTCTTCAACCTTCCAATCTAGTTTGAGCATTCCAATTTTGAATCTTGCTCGTCATATTAACACCAAACTTAATATTTTCTTTGTATAACAGGGCATTTGTATGTAAAAAGTGATGTGTACGGATTCGGTGTTGTTCTGGTCGAGATTTTGACAGGTTTACGAGCGCTTGATACAAATCGTCCTATTGGGAGACATAATCTGGCAAAATGGATCAAACCATATCTATACGATAAGAGAAAGCTGAAAAGCATTATGGATTCGCTGTTAGACAGAAGATATCCTCTAAAACCAGCATTCCGAATAGCTCAGCTTGCTCTAAACTGCATCAAGTCCGAGCCCAAGAACCGACCATCCATGAAAGAAGTCGTGGAAACATTAGAAAGGATTGATGCTGCTAATGAAGGGTCAAAGGAGCATAGTGTACGTTCTAGCCGTCCTAGAAACCACCGGCATGGCCAGCAACCTTCGCAATATCGTTTGCCACTTCATCAAAGAGTGGATGGAGTTGAAGCAACTCGATTGTGGTAAATGTGGATAAAGCTGCTTGTTGGTTAAGCATGAATCTTTGAGATAGGTGCTCTGTTTTTCTCCATGTAGAATATTTTTTTTATATATATCATGTAATATTGTAAGAATTGATAAAGGAGCTTGTTTTCGTTACATTGGATGACTTGTAATACTGTAAGAGACCAAACTCTCCCTCATCTGCTGTCCAATTTAGAGGGATGAACATCCTTTTTGGGTTTCATCGGCAATGTCCATGTTTGAATGCCGTTCATTTTTCCTCATTCTTTTCACCCACATTTTAATGAAGTAATGTCTGTGGCTAAAAGATGGCCTACCGTGCTCATTAGTACATCCTCTGCATTTTCAATTATATTTTACTTGTTTTTGCGTATGAACATATATTTTTTTTAAGAAAAATGAGGACACAGTTGGCTCTGCAACAAAGAAGCTTTCTTGAAAAGCTTATAGTTGCCTGTCATTTTCAGGATTATAAATTGTAGAACCACCGATTCATTCTTCATCTAGACGTGACCATGTGGTTTTAGCTCCATTGCAATGATGGATTTTCTTATTCCGGCAGAGCCACCACTGGGGCGAGGGGCCTTTACCCTTGGCTCTGCTAGAATCATTGGACGTTTGGGGGTGCTTCCACCGGCAATGGGAGGGGACTGGAGAGATGGCAATGGGGTGCTTTCGATCCGAATTGCCTCCCTTACTCCCTTTTGTTATTGGCTTATTAATTAAACTCTTGCAAGTATCCATGCTTGTTTTGCTTGGCTAATATTGGATTTATTTTTATTCATTTTTAATTCTAGAAAAATTTATGCAGAGTCGCAGGAAAGATATGTATGTCAATTTCAGCCAAGCGAATGACAATTATTTTGATGATGCAAGATATTGGAATTGGATCCGACATAAGAGTCAAGGTTTGTTCCTTTACTTGATTAGATTATAATTATGTCATTATTAAAGATTTAATAAATTAGTATTTATTAGTAATTTTTTTGTTTACTATTTTTTATTATTTTTATTTTTTTAACCAATAACTGTATTATGTAAATGCTAAGCAACTCCTATTGATGATAATAATTTGAGGGAAGTTAGAACGAGATATTCTGGAAATTTGAGTCAGACCTAGTGATGTTCCATTTAGAAAGATTGGTGATCACAAGGTACATGGTGGCAGAGGTAACGCTAAACCTATGGCTTCTTTTACATTCAATTTGATAAAAATTTATTCAATTTTAAAGCTCGTTTTATAAATGAGTTGAGTTTGAACTCATTGATACTGGATTTATATAAACTCGTGAATTAACTTGTTTCTAAGCTTGTTAATCGATTCATTTATGAATTCGTGAACTGATTCATTTGTAACCTCGTGAGCTAGCTTATTTATTATTTTATATAATTTATTTTATTGTATAATATTAATACTTAATTGATATCATATATAAATATTATATTTCATAAATATATGTATGTAGTAATATAGGTTTATTTATTTTATTATTTTTATATAATTCATTTTATTATATAATATTAATAATTTATTTGTATCACATATAAATATTATATTTCATAAATATATGCATGTAATAATTAATAATATATTATTTATTTTAAATTTTAATAATATATAAGATCGAACAGTATCAAATTTTTAAAGAGACCGGCTAGAAAATTCATAATAGCAATTTTTTCAAAGATTGCTATGTTGAACCTTAACATTTGCTCTAAACAACATTAATCTCTTCAATTTCTAGTAGATCTTCTTGAACTTCATGAAGTATGTAATGAGAGATTTATAAGAATGTTTCCCTTACCGGAATATAAGAATTCAAGATATTCCATCGATTCTTTTGTAGTGCAGTAGTGATGACTTTGGATATAATGCAATTACATATTTGGATGAATAAACAAGTATCTTCCCATTTCTATTGTAAATATTTCTCAATTTCTCATTGTATTTGTTGGATGCAACACTTGTAGATTCGTCAGTCAAGTGTTTATCTTGCTCAATACTGAGCAAGTACATATGAACAGCCTTGCTCCAATTAGAATAACTTGATTACTCAATTTGTGTTCATTAATCTGTGTTGGTTGAGGGATTACATCAACAACAGTAACCTTGTTCACTGCCATTGTGAAAGAAAATTTAGGACTTAAAAGGAGTAGGATGACAAATCAACAAAATAGTCACTAGAGAGTGTGAAGGGATCAACTCAATGTCGGAAACCAGAATTGGAGTGGTGATTGGCGCATGAGACACACGTTGGCTCTTCTGGTGATCGGATTCTTGGTTTTCACTGATCGACAGCCGGTAATCCTAATGGTGTAAACAGCGAGAACAAAAGATCACACAACCAGGATGACCTAAAGAAAGGGACGCTACTACTCATTGGGTAGAGCTGCTCACGAGGCTAAAAGAAAAATTCAGACGTCCTGGAGAGGCTTTGATACCATGTAGAAGATTGTAGAAGAAGATTAGGGTATTTATACAAGTAATGGATCAATATAAAAGAAAGCAAACAAAATCTAATTCCTAAGATCTCTCCTTTTGATTTAATCATGTCCTAACTACAAGTAGCTGTTACAACCGTTACAATCAAAATTTAACAACTAGCTGTAAGCTTTTGGATTTTTTTTCATTAATAGGCCTATAATAAACTCTGATGAACTTGAAGTAATGGTTAGTTGGGTAAGGCTTTCTTTTCATCCTTTCCTCGTGTCCCGAACCTTAAAACGCCATTGACTGCTACAAGTATGCATTTTTTTGCAAGTTTCTATCTTCCTCTTCTCTTCCCAAATGTGTCTTCTGTCAAGTGATGACCTTTAATTATTTAGATGGTGGAAATAAATGCTATTCTATGATTAGTATATTTGATAATGTACTTGGAGCCCTCCCCAGGCCACATTCATGTCGATAACTCCATTTTTCACTTTCAAATGTAGAATGTGATATCTTTGTCCTTGTATTTATTACCAAGTATAAAATTACAACTTTATTACACTTTGATAATTTTTTAATCAGTTCAATGAAATTTTGATTCCAGTAAAAAAATAATTAATAGAAATAAAGTTTATTTTTCTATTCAAACATGATTTTATTTTTATGTTTATTTATATTATAATTTTTATTTTCTTTTAACATAATTAATAATCACAATTATATCAATATCCTACCATATAAAATATGAAGGCAATGTTGTTTTCTGTAATTATAAGTTTTAACTCCTTTCCTGTTTTTGTTTGTTTTTATTTTTTTATATATTTTAAGAGCATAAATATTGTCTTTATTTTTTGGGAATTTCTTTTACATTAAATTAACATTAATTTAAAAACATTGACAATATAATAAATATTTCCAACCTGCAAAACAAAGCGTCTTAAACATGGTGACACATTAATTATGTCAATTTTAATTTATAAAATATCATTACATGGGATATTTATATTACATCCAATTAGTTTTATAAGCTATTTATTTAATTTTATATAATTAAATATTTAATATATACAAATACATGGCAAAATTAATAACTTTCAACCTCCTAAATTTGAATGCTTTTTACTAATATTAATTATATTAGAGTTATATCATATATATTGTACATCAATATTAATAATTTAATTTATTATTTATATCATCTTTTACAATCATTTTTTAATATTTTTAATTCTAATAAAATATTATTATTATTATATATATCATTTAAAATTTTATTGCAACACATAATTTTAATTTATAATAAAATTATTTCTATTTTTTATACATATCATTTAAAAATTATATTATAACATAATTTTTACTATCATATAATAATACATCTCATTTTTATTTATGATAAAGTTTTATCTTTCTCAAATTTTTTTTATTATACATATTATTTAAAATTTTATTTCAAAATTAATAAAAAAATAAAAACTTAATTCATATAGTTAAATATTTAAATTTAATTTAATAGTCCTAAACTTTCAATTGAAATATTTCATTTTGGTTGATTCTTTATTATTTATTTATATTAATTCAGAAATTTTAAAGATATTTCAAAATAAATTATAAAATACAATAATTTTAATATTGTTATTTTTTGATTATATCAACTAAAATTAATAAAATATTTACATATTAGCATATATTACACTTTCTCTTAATCAAATTCAAAAAAATATGTTTCATCAAGCTAATTCATGTAATTTTTATAATTTAAGTTTGAAAATATTAAGTCAATCATTAACAATTAAGGATATTTCTGTAACTATTAGATAATAAAAATAAATAGTATTTATATTTTATTTTGAATAAAATTCTTAGATAGAAATTAGTTATTATAAATAAAATTAATAATAATTAATTTTAAAATTCTATTTTAAATATGTTTAACTTTTCCTTTTATATATATATATATGCAAATAAATTATATTCTAAACTATTTATTATATTAATGGTATTAATACTTTGAATAAGATATATAATTTTAAAAAATAATTAAGTAATTAGAAGTTAAATTATAATCTTTACCCACATAATAAATACATATTTAATAAATAATTATTTCTATATGAACAACTTTAATCTGAATTTTAACAAATGTTATAAGCAAAAATTAAGATTATACTATTAGATAATAATGAAAATTAATTTTAACATTTTAAATTATTAGATAATAAAAATAATTAATTTTTAAATTTAACTTTAAATAAATTCTTAAATTGAAATTAGATAATAAAAAGTTAGTATTTATATTTAATTTGAATAGAACTCTTAAATTAAAATTATTTATAAATATAAATTAAAACTATTAAATAAAACAAACTTAGAGGAAAGAGTAAAACAAAAATTTCCCTTATCCCCTTCCTTTTTTTAATATATTATGATATACTAGAATCATGTTACATGTGTCGCACACTCAGTATTAATTATTTAATTTATTATTTATGTTATTTTGTATAACCATTTGTTAATGTTTAAATCCTAATAAAATATTATTATTATATATTTAATTTAAAATTTGATTGCATCATATAATTTTAATCTAAATAATATTATTTTTCATTTTGTTACCATACATATCATTTAGAATTATACTATAACAAATAATTTTTAGTATCGTATAATAATACATATCAATTTTATAATAAAACTTTTATCTTTTTAAAATTTTATTATTATACATATCATTTAAAATTTTATTTTAAAATCAATAAATCATGAAATTTTAATTCATATAATCATATATTTAAATTTCATTTAATAGCCCTAAATTTTCAATTGAAATATTTTATGTCATTGATTATTTATTATTTATTTATATTAATTCAAAAATTTTAAAGATATTTCAAAATAAATTCTAAAATATAATAATTTTAATAATAATGTTTTTTAATAAAAAATTTTTATCAACTAAAATTAATAAAAAAAATCAATGTATTACCTTTCAAACTAATAATAACATATGTACTGCCCCTTATTTTAACTAAAATACAAAGAACAATATGCTTCATAAATTTATATTGTATGACTTTTATCATATTAATTTTTAGTAATGATTTTATATTTTCAAAAATAATTGTAAATAATTATTTTTTTATATAATTTTGTTATAAAAATTATTTGTTATAAATTAAAATTATTACTATTAGATTATTAAAATAGAATTAGTTTTGATAAATTTAAGTCTTTCAAAAAAATAGAATTTTTTTTTAAAATTAATTATTTGTGTATTAGTTTGTTTTATATAAAATTAAATGATATGAATTAATTTTAACAAATTTAATATATAGATAATAAAAGTAATTAGTATTTATATTGATTTTGAATAAAATTTTTACATACTAGTTATTAGAAATTAAACTATTACTAATAGATAATTAAATTAAAATAAAATTTGTTTTAACAAATTTGGAAGAAAAGGTACAACCATCAATTTATTTTTTTCATTTCTTCTTTTAAAATTAATCAAACATTTAAAAAAGTATGCTTTATCAATATATTTTATTTAATTTTTATAATATAAGTTTAAAAAATAAGATAGATGTTAATAATATGATATTTTTCTATAACTTTAAATAAAGATATCATATTTTTAAGAAAAATACAAATAAAATTATATATCTATATATAATTTTATTATAAAAATTAATTATCATAAATTAAAACTTACCATTAGATAATTCAAATAAATCAAAATTAATGAATTTACATTTTTTCAATAAAATTATATTTTCTTAAAACTAATTATTCATGTCTTGATTTTTTATATAAAATTAGATGATAAAAAATAAGTTTAATCAATTAAATTATTAAATAATAAAAATAATTAATATTTATATTTGATTTTAAATAAAATTCTTATATATAAATTAAAATTATTCTTATTATATGATTAAAAAATAAGATTAATTTTAACAAATCTAGAAAATAATGTGTTTTAAAAATCTAATTCGCTTGATTTTGAAGTGAGTTTGAAAAAACTAAGTATGCTATAAAAAAAATGTCAAATATTTCTACAATTTTAATAAAAATTTGATAATAAAACACCACATATTAGTAGGTACAATACTTTTTCTTATAAAAGTTCAAGAAAAATATATTCGATCCATTTAATTCACTTAAATTTTATAAGTTTAAAATACTAATTCAAACATTAACGATATGAAATATTTTGACAACTATTAGATAATAAAAATAATTGGTATTCATATTTATTTCTGAATAAAATTTTTAGATAAAAAGTAGTTGTTATAAAAATTAAGTAATGAAATTAATTTTAACCAATCAAACTATTAAATAATGAATTCAATATTTATATGTAATTTTGAATTTAACTCTTAGATAATCATATTTTCAAAATTAATTGATTAATAATCTTAAATTTATAATCAAAATATTTTATATGGTTGATTTTTTATTTTTTATTTATATTAATTTAAAAAGCTTTAATGTTACTTTAAAATAAATTTTAAAATATAATAATTTTATATTATTATTTTTGAATAAAAATAAATTTTTATCAACTAAAATTTCTAAAAAAACATATATTGATAGGTATTATACTTTCTTTTAATCAAAAATTTCAAAAAAATTATATTTTATTAATTTATTTTGTTTAACTTTTATAATATAAGTTTGTAAAAGCTAAGTCAAATATTAACAATATGAAATATTTCTATAACTATTAGATAATAAAAACAACTGATATTTATATTTAATTTTGAATAGAATTATTATATTTAATTTTGAATAGAATTATTAGATAGAAATTAATTGTTATACAAATTAGATAATGAAAATTAATTTGAATAAATCAAACTATTAGATAATAAAATTAATTAATATTTATATTTAATTTTAAATATAATTCTTAGATAATAATATATTCAAATTTAATTGATTAATAGTTCCAAAATTTTAGTCAAAATATTTTATGTAATTGATTCTTTACCATTTATTTATATTAATTTAAAAATTTTAGAGTTACTTAGAGTATAAAAGGATTCTATCAAAAACAATTCAATTTTATTTTGTATCGTAATCATACATACAAATAAATAAAAATTCCATTTATATATATGTTACTGGAAAAGATATGGTACTCGATTCGATTTCATTATATGGGTCGGGAATAATTAAAAAATCTAAACTCAGTATAGTATCTTTTGAAATCTTGAATATAACGTTACCAATAATTGTATAAAATGTAATTATTTTAATAATACTATTTTTTGATAAAAATTAAGTTTTTATTAACTAAAATTAACAAAAGATGCATATATTAGCATATACTACACTTTTATAATATTGGTTAAATCAAATATTTACAAATTGAGATATTTTCACTACTATGAAATAATAAAAATAGTTAGTATTTACGTCTGATTTTGAATAGAATTCTTAGATAATTATAAATTTAAATTTGATTGATTAATAGTAATAAAATTTCAATTTAATTGATTATGTGAGCAATTCTTTATAATTTATTTATATTAATTTCAATTTACTTCAAAATAAATTATAAAATACAATAACTTTAATATTGTTATTTTTTGATGAAAAAAATTTTATCCACTAAAATTCATAAATTTTTATGCACTAAATTAATGAAAAAAATTAAAATTATCATTATTTAGTTTTATATTTATTCCTATTTTATATAAAATCATATAAAAATTAATTTTATAAATTAAAACCATTATTGCCTAATTTTCTTATATTTAATTTAGATGTATTTATATTTGATTTTAAATAGAATTCTTTTAAATAAAAATTATGTTTTATATATAATTAGATAAAAAATTAGCTTTTACAAAAATTAAAAAGAAAGGATAAATTTGTATTTTTTCTTATCTTTTTTCTTTTTTTTAATATATTATGAATGTCATTGTATATTAAAATAAGTAGAAATGAATATAGTTTTAAGTTTAAACTAGTATACAAAGACAAATTGTAGTTTATATGGGATTAAATTACCAATGTATTATATATATATATATATATATATAGAACTTGGGAAGTAGTTTGGATGAGTTGTTATTGAAGTTGATGAAATAAAGATTTCTGTATTGAGGATAGAATTGTTGGATGAGATCGTTCAATGCCTTTTTCTTGAATAAATTTCATAGCATAACATTGATATTTAGGTTAGAATATTTGAAACTGTAAGAATAATGATATTTTTATAGAAGTCCTCATGTTAATTTATGTCGAATCCTATGGTAATGAGCCAGACCTACTCATGTTAGCCCACAAGCCTCTTGATGCATCATCCATTTCCTCCAAAGCAAAGTGTCGAGTGCTACAGTTTAATTACAAGATTCCAACGCAGCCATTGGGCTTTTATCAACCAATGATATCCGTAATATTACATCATTATTTCCATCTACAGTCTAACCTGCCACTGAAGCTATAAAAACAAGATTCAATAGCTCTTTACGTAACACTCCTATCTCCCTTATTTATCTGCACCCAACTGCCCCGGGGGCTGTGAACCCTGATGTACGGATATTTTGACCGTGGAGCTTTGTGACACTCTGTAAATGTCTTTACACTCTTCTAAATCAGCATCACAGGTCAGAAGAACCCAATCATGATCATCGTCCAGATATTTGAGATCGACCCGGCTGATGTCTTGTATGCCAAAACGCTTGGCAATCTCTAGCAGCAGGTCTTTGAAATCCCAACTCGGTTGCAAGCTGAACCGGACTTTGTCCTCTCCGAAATTGGCTTTCACTCTGAAGGTGCCATTCTCTCGTGAACTCCGTCCACCGCCTTTCGAAAAAGGCGGGTGAGTTTCCGCACTTGGATGGGCTGCTAATATTTTATGGCTTTGGGATCTCGCAAGCGGTTTGGATTCCTCGCGTTGCAAGGTATGCAACTCTGCATCACTTCGCGTTCTCTTTAGTGCACCATCTGGATCTTCAACTGCTAAGCCATCTGCAGCATTGGTGATTTTATGTTTGTCACCTGTCGAACAAGAGATGCTTGATCCTGAACTCTGACTACAAGATGACGATGGGGATTTTAAAGTAGTAGCTCCAAGGTTGTTGAATCCATTTTCTGGGTGAGAATTAAGTGGCTTTGAATCATCATTCACCCTTGTCGATGTAACAGGACTATTGGCTCCAAAGTTAGGAGAGGTTAGTTCTGGAAAAGTTGTATAAAAGGAACCGATCTGAATGGCACCTTCAGCACCCTGGACCGAATCAATCACAAGCTGGAGTTTCTTTAATGAATGACCAACCTTCTTAAGCTTTCGAGACGGCCATCGTGTGATACCATGTTGTCTGCATATCCTTTTAAGAGTTGTCGGGCACACTGTAATAAGAACACTATGGTGAGCGACAGAAATTAAGCTGGGCTATCTTCACATTAACAATAGATAATCAAATCAAAAAACAAGAAGGCCAGCTTATCTAGAAATCTAAGAATCTAAAAACAGGTATCGCAGTATAAGAGAGGAAACCACTCCGCAGCATCTGATCGGTCTTAAGAACCATATCACAAGAACAAGATGCTGGGAAAATATTTAAAATAAAATAATGATTTGACAGCATGTAGAACAATCATACTGATAAACTGGTGTTCAGTAACGAATTCCAGATTCTTTGAAACACAAATAATCAAGAAAAATGGCAGATAGGTTCACATAATTTCAGAATTATCATGTCTGAATGCAGTTCAATTTTCCACAGAATGCATTTACACAATGCTGGATGCCACGGAATTTAGTATCAAATTGACAATGCTTAACAAGCTCTTCAATACTTCCAGCAAAATAAAAAATATTCAATTAAACAAAATGAAAGGGAAAAGAAGAATTTTCGATTTCAGAACAGTGACCTACCACCAATACTCTTAGCAGCATCTTTAAGGCTTCCTGCAAAGTACTGTCGAAGAACTTCCAAGCTGATCGTCTTCTCTGCCTTTGTTCGTCTCTTCTCACCTACTTTTTTGCTGCCTGATAAGTGCAGCCCAGCCAAAGGAGATTTGCCTGCATCAATATTATCTTTGGGTGTAGAATTTTGCAGAACTGATCCGGATTCATCAGATCCCTGATTATGGCAAAATTCATCTAGAGGGTTGTCCCAATTAGTTGCAACCTTGAATTTTTCTTTAGGATCTTGTGGATTGTCCCATGAAAGACATACATTTTTACCTTTCTGTTGAGCTTCTATCATCTGTGAAATCCAGGACGATCCCTCTGGAGATGGTTCTTTCATCGAAGAACTGAAATTGGGGCTCACTTGTTTGTTATGCCTTCCATCTGATGTCATGGACATTTTCCAGCTGATATTTTCTTCTAGATCCTTCTCCATAACAACTTGTAAATTCTGACAAGCTTCCTGTATGGCAGTGGGCAACAAGTCCCAGATTTGCTTTTGTTCCTCTGTGTTCCGGCAATCTTTTGGCAGGAATAGCTCCAAGACAAAATCAACTGATCCTCCATAGGTGCTTTGCAGTGGAATCGCAACAGCAGCATGCAAATCAAGCAGCTTGGCATGGTGAGATAGAGGATAATCTGTCTTGCTAAAAGCAGTTATCTCAGTAGCAAAACACTGCTTGTTTGTAACGAATGCTCTTCCAACAATTCCTTGACCTAGATTAAGGTACAGCTCGGAGCATGCAACATGAAATGCATAAAGATCTCTATCAGCTACATAGCATGCAGAATCCACAGTGGAAATACAGTTAGCAAACTTCTCGTCAAAATGCTGGCATCCACCTTTCCCCTGCTGAAAACATCTGGCCCATGTCAGAGCTAAAGGTAGCTTATGTTTTCTGCAGACAGAACCCAAAATCTCTGATATCTCCGGAACTGCAGCTTGGCAAAACTCTTTGCAAGCCTGCGAAAAAGGGAGGGAGAAATGTTATACTAGTACAGGTCAAATAATAAACAAATAACAAATATAATTGTTTTAAGAAATAATTAAATCACCTTTACACTTGGAGGACAGAAATCATCTGAACTCCTTAAATCAAAAGCCTGGACATAAATAGGATTATAACGTTAGACCTTCTAAAAATATGAACAGTTTGAGTCAAACAAAAGTAAAGCAACAAAAAATGGCGAGTTTGACATTTTCTTAAGGTTCGCTGTTACATTTTCTAACTGTAAGAAATAGCAGGATATTGCCGAAATGGGTACAGCCTCAAGTTATTGTTGCTGTCCATGCAAAAGGATAACATGCTTCTTAGATCTTGTCTAGGTAAGCAAGGGTGAGCCTCAATAGTCAAACGATATCAGATTTAAATTGGTTCATATCTCGGTAGATATTTCGGGTCAGAGCATGTCTGGATGCCTCATTTCCAATTATGCCACTAACAATTTGATTGTTAAACCTCTTGCAAGATACATAAGAGGCCAATAAACTTTCAATACGCATAAGAGGAAAAGAAGCATGGACACCTCAAGAGCTTTGCAGATGGTTTCCAGCTCTGGCCGATAACTGATATTTTGAGAGGTGGTGACAACCTCAACAACCCCCAGGCAAGTCTTGGTGACCCTTTCAAAGATGGGAACCGCAAGCGATCCCCTGATGTTGTATTGCTTTGCATAACTTTTACGAGGATACTCCTCTGTCCTGAAGAAGCGAACATCTGGAGTTGACTCGGGCAACTTCCCCAGGAAAACCCGACCAGGCAACCCGAGAAAATCTTTAGAATCTCCTTCCACTAAGAAATGGTAATTCTCAGAAACATATCTATAACATGCAAGGCTTTCGCTCCTTAGGCTGAGAAAGCATGGCTGGTCAATAGTTGTGAGGACACGCTTGCCTTCTTTCTTAGTAGGAACCCATATCTGAACAAGAACTTCAGATTCTTTTGTATATTGTTTCAAATGCGCAATAGCATCAATTAATCTCTGTCTCACTGAGGAAGATGGCCCTCGGGCTGCCTTTGGTGCTATCCACAATATGTTGCTGACTTCTCCGCCTTCACCTGGAAAATTATCAGATTGTCCCGAAGATGCGGTGGTGTCACCACCCACAAGATGGTTTCGAGATATTTCTTTCTCAGAGTTATTTTCTGCTGATTTTTGGTGGATTTGTTGATGAGGGTTTGTATTAAGAAGACTGGTACCGGACTCCATTAAAGGTTTTGTGGAAGAGCTGGTTGCGAGGGAACCTGGGTGTGAAAAGCTAAAGCCATCAGTGGTTTCCAACCAGCATCCATCATCCAAGAGTTCATCCATGAAATCCAAATCCATGGCTGCTCCGGGGAATGACCCAGATGTAGAATCAGGTTTCGAGTCACCATTATCATCCATATTGAACACCTGTTGCTTCAAGTTTCTCAATCTGAACAAAGTCTATGGAAATCTGAATTGAAAAGCTTCATCATGATCTTAAACAGAAAAACAAGAGTAAAAAAATGTAAAACAAAAAGAGGAACTTCCAGGTAGGATTGGTATTGCTTGTATCCGAAATTCCATTAAGCCCAGCTTGGAGCAACATCGTCAACAAAAATTTGTAATTTTTTTGTGATTTGAACTGCAATCAGAAATCCATTTCAGAGGAAGAAAACCTACCATACCACCATACTTCCATTCATTTAAAGCAAAGCTACATCAGAACTAACATTAAAATGACACCCATCTATCAATCGTTATGTTTATCAAAATACAATGATTTTATAAAACAAAAATTTACCTGCAGCAAGCTCTGGAATATTACAAGAAAAGTTTTCTTTTTTTTAAAAAAAAAATTTAAAATTAATCAACTTAAATATATGCCATCCCCTCTAACAATCTGAAAACAGCAAGAAGGAAGAAGAAGAAAACAAGAACCCAGTTCTAATACGCCATAACTGAGACTGAAGACACATGAATTAACACAGATAGGAAGAGAAAAGAAGAGAATACAGAAGAACCCAAATAAGGAAAAACCCGAGAAGAGAGAGGAGAGAAAGAAGGGAGGGGCGGGAGAACTCACTTTTAGGAAGAATCTCGGGAAAGAATTGGAGTTGGTTATGTGTATGTACTTTGTAAAGCTAAAAATCTACAAGCGACCCAAGAAAGAACGCTATGATAATCAACAAAGATTCGGTTCAGTAAAAGCTTCTGTCACTTAAAAAGGGAAAGTAAAATGAAAGAAAGAAAGAAAGAAACTTTGAATGATTATCTTCTGTTGCTCGGCACACCTCCAAAGCCTACCGAAGAAACCAAAATTACGTTAAAATAAATTTGATGTCAAATATCCTTTTTTTTTTAATATTTCTTTCTGTATACTTTCTTAATTTCAATTTTCCAATTATTCAGTTTAACATTAAATGTTCCAATTTAATTATTTTATCACTACAATTAATTAAAATTAAAATGACAGCCTGCATTCAAAATAGGATTATATTTTGATTTGATTTAATTTTAAAATTTTAAAAATATTTAATTAAAAATTAAGATGAAAAAATATAATAAAATTGAATTGAATTTTAAATTTTAAAAATTTTAATTCAATTTGAAAATCAGAACAAAAAATTATGAAAGCCTAATTCAAAATATTATAAAATAAAAAAATGTGAATATCATCATTACTTAATAATTTAATGAATGAATAAAAAAATTGATACGTCATCAAGTTCCTATAGTATAAAGCTTACTAAATAAATAAGTTTAGTAAATTAGTTTAAAAGTAAATATAAAAATAATTTAAATTATGACGTATAGAGGTACTTTTATAGTGACCTGTTTGTCTAAATACAAGAGGAGATTGCGCGTGAAGATTCTCCTCCTCTAACACCAACAACAATCAGGACCCACCTCGCTGCCCTACCTCAATTTTTAATCCCTAACTTCCGACCATATCTTCTTCCCAGCTCAAAAAAAAAAAAAAAAAAAAAAAACATAAATTATATGAGACATTTTTATAAAATCCTATATTAAAATAATATTATTCATTGCATAAATAATTTTTATTCTTTTATAAGCTAACCTGAAATCTAATGATTATGCACTTTTAATAAAATCTATATATAGAATATTTATAATATTGGACCAATAATAATAAAAGTTTAAAATAAATAAATAAATATATATGCAAGAAAAGTAGTAAAAGAAAATGCTTCTATGATGAAAATAGTAAATTACATGAAAACAGTCTAATAGTAAAGTACTCAAAGATTTTATGATGAAAAATATGTAAAAGTGCACTTGTTGTGAGGTTTTAATGAATTTTTATGAATTTTTAATGGAAAATGGTATGAACTAATGGTGATAGATTTGTAGTGCATTTTTTTTACAAGTTTATTCTCTAATGGTATTTTATTCATATCAAGCAATTAGGTTTTAAAAGAAGACATTTGGATGATATTCCATACTTATTATAAATTATCCATTATAACATCAATTTCCTTAACAGTGTTCAGTTGATAGAACAAGCTTATTGCATTGAATGTCATCCATTAAGTATATGTTTAATATACTTAAGCATTAATATATGGTATAAAACCTTTAGTGATTATTGCATTGAATATTATGTATTTAATCATAGTAACTTAACTAGACCATATAATAATAGTGTTTTGGATTTCCGTTGTATCCATTACACAATTAATAATAGTAAGAACATAATTGCTAATTAATTTGTATCTTAGAATAATAATCAAATATTTTATTAATAAATATTAAGAACAACACTTAATAAAAAATGAAAAGTAAAATTAAATTCAAATCTTATTATACATTAGAAATGATAAATAGTTCTTAAAATGTAAAATTTAAATAAATAAATTTTCAAAATAAAACTAATATAAGTACATGTAATCCATATAATCAACAATACTTTGTTCAAGTAAGGATCCATCTTGTACTTTGAATAGCTTCATGATTATTTGATCAATATATATAAGATACATGTTAATATTACTTTCATAATCTAACATATGTTAATATTAATTTTATAATCTAACATGCAACACTTGTCTTTGGAAATAGAAGAACATTAATCTCAATTCTTAATACATGAAGTAGAAGTATCATCTACCGTTTTCTTCTTATTAGGAAACTTTTCAGAGTTCCTCCTTTATCATCCTTCTTTGAGGCTTTTTATTATGTCTTTTCATAATGACACTTTATCATACAAGTCTACCTTTTCTAGTATCATTACACCTTTTGATGAGGATATGTTGTAGATCCTAAATTTTCACCCACATGCATACATTTTCAGGATTTTCTTTGATACGATTTAGTACAAATTTTCATTTTTGAATTCAAGTTGCATACATGCATTTTGACACTTCATAAGCCATTTGGTTATATGGTGGATGAAGTTTATGACCCTTATAAGCCGATGCATGAAGTTGGCCTTTTTATGTGCGAGTGTTGTGTACTTACGTTTTTCTCGATATGGCTCGACATATATCTCTGTTATTGAACCAAGTTGCACACACACTTTTCATGGCCTTATGAGTCATTTGAACATGTGGCACATCTAGTTTACAACTTGGGTAAGTCGGCATATGAAGTATGTTTTCAACTTCATACATTGTACATCACACTTCATGCAACGCATGAAGTTCCAAAATTAACATTTTTCCCACACTACTAACTTGTGATGGATTATTACCCATTGGCTATTATAAATACCATTCAATGATTAGCCTAAGGGGGATTTTGGATCGATTTAAAAGGTAAAACTTTATCAAAATTAAGACTTAACTAATCATAATTTAATTAAGCATTTAATTAGGTAATTAGTGATAAATTAACCTCACTTAAACTCTAATCACATAGATAAATCAAGGATTAAAGCATCATTATCATTGGTGAGTGTTGATCGACTCCTATTTCCATCTTTTCTCTTGGTTTTCTCTTGTTTTGATGGGTTTTGCTTGTGAGATTTGTGATTTTCTAAATGTCATAATAGCATTCATGGTTTCACTATTGCTTGAATGATTTATGACAGTTGAATATTCAGATCTTCATTCATCTTTTTGCAAAAACTCAATTTTCTCTTATGATAGATAACTTTATGTGACGTATATACTAATTTGTGCGACACATGTATTATTATGAGTTGACTAAAACTTAGATTTTCAACTATTTTTACTTTGTTTTTTGATTCATTTAAAATTTTTAGAATAATTTATAATCTCAAAATGATTTTAATGATTTGAATTTATTATAAATCACTTTCAATTTAATTGATTTTAGCCTCAAATTTAGTTTTTCAAATTAAATGCCAATTTCAGTTTGATTTGTTGTTATAATTGATGTGATTGAATTGGAATTAGATGTTGATTACATCTGAATTGGAATTAGATGTTGATTACATCTCTAATTGATGCCTTATGATATTAGGGTCTTTTAATTTCATATTTCATAATTAATTTGATTGATTTTGCCATAAATCAATTTAATTTTGCTTAATTCTTCAATTAAATACCATTTTAATTATAATTTATGATCTATGTCACACCCAGCCCACCGGGAGTAACATGCTCCCGTAGAATATACAATGATTTCCCCTTCAAGGAAACCATTATACACCCTACAAGGGATGACCGCGATTTAAGTATCGTGCATGTGACATAAATAATAAGGGCAAGCATGCAACATAATATCGAAGCATGACACGACATATAAATATTTATTACAATCACTGTCTACTAACCGATGAATAATTACTTACACATACTTTACTAATACCCTAAGTCCCTGCCTTCATATAATCTCGCTGAATGGTTGCCTTGGGATCCATGTTC
>CANYBF010579380.1:0-16449 GCA_948192965.1 Dalechampia spathulata | reverse complement strand
CATCAATTTATTTTTACATGAATATTTCTTTTCTTTTTTGTTTTTCCTCAGATGTGGATTTTTGACACAAGTGATGGGGGTCCTCGCTTGTTACGCTTTCGAAGTGGGCACAGTGCTCCTCCACAATGTATAAGGTAACATTGATATGCAATTATTATTTTAAATGTCAAAGATAAAGTTGCTAGCATCTTCATCTATATAACTGAGTACATATTTTATTATGTTTTACTTTTGATTGGTGCTCCTTAATTGTTGTATTATTGTTTTTTTTTTTGCAAGAATTTCCTTCATTAGAAGAAATGCTCTTACCTTCTCTTATCTATTTAATGACATAAATATTTTGAAATTGTTCTCTCTTTGTGCTTTCACTCGAAAGTATTGTGTAGTTCTAAAATGTACTTACCTACCACAGGTTCTATGCAAATGGGAGGCACATTCTATCTGCTGGTCAGGATCGTGCCTTTCGTCTTTTCTCCATTATCCAGGTTTGACATGGGTCATCTGCTTTCCAAAGCTTTGTAGCTTCCCCAAATTCTTTTAATTATTTGGCTAAATACTTCTGAAGTTTGACTGTAGTTGAGTTCCTTGAATGTTTCCCTTGTTGTAATTCAATTATCTAAGATTCCTTTTTTGAAGGATTGGTGGTTGTCATTTTAGTTTTAAATCATTACATATTGCCATGAGTACAAATTTATGTGTGCCATGAGTACAAATTTATGTGATGCAAATGAAAATTTTATGCTTTATACTTGGTCGCTGATTTCATAATTTCCATGTAGTTTTATGTTCGGGAAGTTTACAGTTACTTGGGAACTTGAGCAATATTAGGAAGTTGAATATTTTATATGGTGTAGGAGGTTTAGGTATTTTTTGTGCGGAAGTTTCTGAAATAGTTCTTATTTAGTTTATTTCATAATTTCCTTATTTTTTGTGGGAAGTTTCAGTTTATTTCGGGAAGATTCAGTCTTTGTTGTTGAGAGTAACTCCTTTATATTTGCAAGCGCAACTGTTGTTGACTGAACAAGATAACAATGCAAACTATGATTAATTTTATTTCTTTTATACACTTTATGGTACTAACGGAGTAAGGGAATTTCATATTTAAATTCTGTGCTTGCCATAAGGGATGAATTTTTTTTTTTGTAAATTCAAATGTATCCCTCAGCACTCCAAATGCAGCTGTTCGTTATTAGACAATACAAAAATTTTATTGAGTTTTTCTAACCAAGGGGAAATCATACAAATGGAAAATATAGATATATCAGTGTGGTCAAAAAATTAGCATCTTCAGCCTTAATTTTCTATTCCTCTGGTTCTCCACTTATATCTTGTTTTCTCTCCTGCTTCATCTCCTATATACTCTTGTTTCCTTTTTTCCCGTATTATTTCCAATGCTAGATGTTCCACATCAAGAACATTGTGTTTTACATGCTGGCTGACACAATGAAAATGATAAAGTTCTTCCCATCTGTTCCTTGGTACTCCAATTGAATCAGTTTTGAACATATGCTCTATCAAAGTTTGTATTTGTAAATGTACAGAGTAGTTAAATTTATTGTTGGATGCACTACAATTGTTGGTGTTTCTTTCTTATTTCTTTAATTAGCAGTTGCTTAATTTTTCCAGGATCAGCAAAGCAGGGAGCTATCCCAGCGTCACATATCTAAGCGAGCTAAGAAACTTAGGGTGAAGGTATGATAGGGTTACTGATAGTAAATTTTGTTGTGGTTAGTGCAATGAGACATGTATATGTCAAATTCTGAATTATTTAGGTTGGAATATAAACTACCATAACTTCTATTCTATGCATTGATTCTGTCATTGAGATGCATGTAGATTCCTTAAATGTGTAGTCCATATAATGGATATATTCAGCTTGTTAATCCATTTTTATTGGAATTTACATAGGAAGTCATGTAGCATGAATCTCCTTGGAATTCTATGCTAGACAGTTATGAACAATCATCTCTGAAGTAAAATGCTGTTTTACTATTACTATGAAAAGAAATCAGTTTTCTTTCATTTCATTTTCAGGAAGAAGAGTTGAAGTTGAAGCCTGTTATTGCATTTGATTGTGGTATGATCTTTCTCTAGGGACCATTTTAAAGGTTCTTAATTTTCCTCTGTTCATAATCTTTGATTATGTATGTTTCTTTTATTGTAGGATCCATGTCCTGATAGTGGGTCATGTAAAAACCTTAGTTGTAAAGTGTACTTTGCTGGTGATTTTGCTAAAATGCCACTGTCTTCAAGTTTAATGGTTTTTTGTTTACAAGTTGACGTCCAATGTGTGACTAATGAGGTGTAGAAGATATACCTGTTTGGGAGTGTGTGGCTGCAGCATTGGATAATACTATATCTTTTAGTTGAAAGGGCAAACACAAAAATTTCGCTATATTTAAAAAGGTTTTTATAAGCAAAATGGTTCAGGACATACTAGATGAAAACAATGGATGATTGATTTGGCTATGACTATTTGGATGCTACAAATTGATGTTAGTCACGTCATTGGGTTATTATATGGTCTTGGAATTTTAAATAGGAGATTTTTCTTGGGCCTTATATTTGCATTACTTGCAGTCAAGTAATTCTTTTTGTTCCCCCGCTATATCATTCTGATAAGAAGTGTGTTGGCAACAACTTGGGATCTTTTGCATGAGCATTTGTTGGATGAGCGGAATTTGTTGAGCCTTCTTAGCTGTGCTTTGAAGTGGTTTCGTCGAGTTAATGACACTCTTGCAAATGTAGTGAAGCATTGTAAATTTTGCAAACTTTAATTTGCTCCTATAACTTCACCTAGTGAATTTTGGATTGTTAGCTGATTAAAGTATGAAAACATCTCCAGCAAAAAAATCTATGTGGTTTGATTTGGGATATTGTGTATAACTATCATCATATTTTCTCTGTTTCAGTAAATGAGTATGGTCCAGAATATGATGACCTTCTAATTTAATCAGCCCTTTAGAGTTTTTTTTAGCTTACACTTGACAAGAAAATCTTTATTGAACAATTACCCTTGTGTCTTTTTTTGTTATTTTACTCTGTATTATTTGCATGGAAATCTATAATCATTTTAATTTCACATTTATCAAATATCCATATTAGCTGAAATTAGGGAGCGGGATTGGTGCAATGTGGTTACTTGTCACACGGATACTGCTCAGGCTTATGTGTGGAGGCTTCAGAATTTTGTTCTTGGTGAGCACATCTTGAGACCTTGCCAAGAGAATCCAACACCTGTTAAGGTCAGAATCAATATCCATTTTAGTTTCAGTAGTGTTTGCATTTGTTTACTGGAATGCATGCGACCTATAGCTTTCACAGTTTATATAATGATTTGTAGGAGACACACTATTGTTTTTGACAGAAGCTTTTCAATCTAATTACTTTTGATGAAAACATTTCTGTTTAATTTCTCAAGACAGGGCATCTTGTGGCGTAAATGATGTAAAAATTTTAACTCTGTTTCGGCTTCATTATAGTTGAACTTGGAATAGTTTGACTCTTAGATACATCATCTTAATGAGACAGTGATTTGAATTTCCTTTGTGAACTTTTTTGTCTGCTGTAGTCCTGTGCCATCAGTGCATGTGGCAACTTTGCTGTTCTGGGGACAGCAGGTGGCTGGATAGAGAGGTTCAATCTTCAATCAGGGATCAGTCGAGGCAGTTATGTGGATGTATCAGAAAGAAACAGTTGTGCCCATGAGGGGGAAGTGGTTGGAGTTGCTTGTGATTCAACAAATACTCTAATGATTAGTGCAGGATATCATGGAGATGTAAAGGTCAGTATTTTTGGTTCCAGCAAACTACATTGTGGTTTTTGTTACACATGCGTTAGTAACTACTCGTGCTCACTTCATGAATGCTATAGATACGCTCTAGTCTCAGGAATGTATTGAGTTTATGATCTATAAATAGAGTGCTTTTTTTTCCAATTACCATTCTGTTTTTTCTTTTTGGATATATAAGCTTTGCTGTCAACTCTTGCATTGTTTTTCAATTTTTACCGAAATATCAAAACATGTCATTGCTGGATTTAGTCTATAACTTGTCAGAACTTGAGTACCCTGAGAAATGCTTTGTGACTGTTCTGGTCAATGGGTAACTCTCGTTCATCTGCTTAAGATAACCTATCACTGTCTGTCTATATTTCTTTCATACATTTGGTGACAATCTCACGCCAGATGGTGGTATGATCTCTTAGAATAGGGAAATTGCACTTTTATTTTCAAAAAAGATGCAGAAATCTGAATCCTTCATGAAGATACAGAAATCGAAATGCTTGCTGATGCTTATCAGATATGGAACTTTCACCTTTTCATCCTTATTTGGAAATGTTCTCTCAGATGCCCATGACTGTTTTCAAAGGATCAAAACATTATTGAGTGGAGGTTTGTGAACAAAGAGAAAAGAAAATCCTATTAACCATCATCTGTTTTCAATCTAGCTGCCTTGTTTATCATAACTAAATTATGTGTCGGCAGGGGTGGGCTCGAAGCAAGAAGTCCTTTGGACTATGCCTTCATCATATCAATAACTAGATTAAGAAAAAAGCAAAAAGCTAAGTGGACGTACCTTTTGACTTTCTAAGTTGTCTGTAATTTGTCATGATATATAACCAAGAGGATATTTGAAGGTTCCAAAGAAGCATGGACCTTGAGAACCCAATTTCAAAATATCAGCATCATTATGTTGTGTGCTAGTCTGGTACTTCAGATTGTCTATTATCTATTATCCTGTATGGTGTAGGAGGATCTTTTTATTTGTTTTTTTGGATCTATTAGTGTGTAATCTTCTAATCTGAAATTGTAAATGGTGTGTTGTTTGTTTATTCTATGTTTACTTTTGCCATTTATGTATTACATGTTTTTCTTGCAATTACAAGTTTACCTAGGAAGTTCTGGTTCTAACTAGGGTTACTATGTAGGTTTGGGATTTCAAAGGACGTGAATTAAAATCCAGATGGGAAATTGGTTGTTCTCTGGTTAAGATTGTTTATCATCGTCTTAATGGTACTATGTTATTTTCATCAACTTTTTTTTTTGGGAAATATTTCAATAATTCTTTCTCTCTTTTGCTCAATCCATCTCATATTTTAATCAAATTTTTGTTGGTCATATTTCTCCAGGTCTTTTGGCTACTGTAGCAGATGATTTGGTCATTCGTTTGTTTGATGTTGTGGCATTAAGGATGGTTCGTAAATTTGAAGGTCATACCGACCGGGTTACAGATTTATGTTTTAGTGAGGATGGAAAATGGCTTTTGTCATCTAGTATGGATGGGACCCTCAGAATTTGGGACGTTGTCTTGGCTAGGCAAATAGATGCAATACATGTTGATGTGCCTGTCACAGCATTGTCACTGTCGCCAAATTTGGATATATTAGCAACTACACATGTTGATCAAAATGGGGTTTATTTGTGGTAAGTTGATATTTTCTTCCTTGTCTTTGGTTTACTGATCCAGTTGATCAAATCATGCTGAGTACAAAAGGAGAATTCATATAGTCAACCCCAATCTTTGGGACTGAAGTTTATTTGAGTCGAGTCTTTGGTTTGATCACCGACAGTTGCTTGCTATGATCCCTAATCCCTTCTTTAAAACTTCAGCTTTAGGCGTAATGAAAGTCGGCAAGTGAGATTTATAGATGTAACTTCGTGTACAAATGATAATAAACAAACCTGCAAAATCATTTTGTTTTGTGCCTAGTAACTTTCACATGCAGGTCATTATAGAACATGCTTACCTCTTTTAGTATCAAGTTAATATTAGTCTCTCTTATAGTCCTCAAATCTATTTTACAAACTGAAAAGGTATTTCAAATTCAAATATTTGGCAACTTTCAGGGTTAACCAGTCGATGTTCTCGGGGGTTTCATGCGTTGATTCATATGCAAGTGGCAAAGAAGTTGTGAGTGTCAAAATGCCTTCTGTGTCTTCTGCGGAAGGTTCAGATGCCCAGGACTTTGACAAGCCTACCATGCAATCTCCACAACTTGATGTAGCTTCTCATCTGCCAGCATTCAGTCAGCAAATTCCTGAACTTGTTACCCTGTCCTTGTTGCCTAGAAGCCAATGGCAAGGCTTGATCAACTTGGACATTATAAAGGTCTTAATTTTTCTTTTAATTATGGCAGCTCATAAATGTTTATATTTTTCCAGTTCTTCATTTTCAATCAATGGATTTCAGGTGCGCAATAAACCAATTGAACCACCTAAGAAACCTGAAAATGCTCCTTTCTTTTTGCCTTCAATTCCATCCCTTTCTGGAGAGATTTTATTTAAACCCGGTGAACCGGTGATAGAGGAGAAGGATATGGAAGCTGATCAAGAGAACAACCACAGACAACTTGAAATGTCACCATCCCAGTTCTTGCAACTCCTTCAGTCTGCTGCCAAGATGGAAAATTGTGTGCATTCTAGTCCTTTATACCATCTTCATTTATGGGTCAATAGAAGTTCTTTGATGATTTTGTATGGGGATATTTTGTTGCTGATGTAATTCTCCAATTACTATCTGCAGTCTCAGCATTCACCGATTATATCAAAGGTTTGTCTCCGTCAACTTTGGACATGGAACTTCGAATGCTTCAGATTATAGATGATGATGATCAGCAACAACTGGAAAAGAGACCTGAGTTTCTTGCCTTAGATCTACTGCTTGACTATTTCATCCATGAGATATCTTGCAGAAACAATTTTGAATTTGTACAAGCTGTTATTAGATTGTTTTTGAAGGTATGCTTTTTTCCTATAGATGTATCCTCAATTTTTCGTTTTTTTTTTTGTCAAAGCCTTATATTCTCTTCTTCTGGAAAATTTTGCTGGTTTTAAACAATTCCGAAGTGTGTTTTTATGGCCCAAAAATTGCTATGTGAACTCATGCTAGAGCGAAACTGTGGAGCTTATAGAACTTACCATTGTGGTCATCTAAGGAAAAAAATTGTGTAAATGTCTTTATAAACGTTTGGTTTTTATGCGCCTGCCCAATACTGAACCTCCGTGACCTTTCACATATTTTGGTCAGATACATGGTGAGACGATACGGTGCCAGTCAAAATTGCAGGAGAAGGCTAAGAAACTTTTAGATACTCAATGTGCAGTATGGCATAGAGTCGATAAATTATTTCAAAGTGCTAGATGCATGGTCACTTTTCTCAGCAATTCTCAGTTTTAAACCATTTACCAAGGCAGGGCTGTTGTATTTCTGTGTTGAGGTAACATTTTTTTCCCTGGGCAATTATTAATTCTTTCCATTTTCCTTATTCCTATTCAAATCTTCCTTTAGAAAGGCTATAATTGTATGCGTTCTCCATTAGTTGTGAAATGGATGCCTGAGCTTTTGGGACGAGGCATTAGATTTGGTTTTAAATGTTTGAACTTCAATTGGTTCGTAACTTCGCTTGATTTGAAGTTATTGAAAAATTAGTCAACATTATAGAACGAGAGTCTGATTTAGGAGTACTAAGAGTCATCTTCTATCGGCAGCCTAATTTTGATACACATCGATATATGTACGTACGTTTACATGTATTTTGTTTATAAATGGAAAAGGTCATTCTTGTGGGTTTGAATTGTTATGATATCTTTTATACCAGTGTTTGATCGATTATGTAATTTAATAAAAGTGTAGTGTAATATAATGAATGCAATGCAACATTTAGATTATAAATTAGAAATTAAACGTAATCTAACCTATGTTCCCGATTTTAATATTTCAAATTTTGATTCCTGCTTTTGATGCTTAATTCATAGGTTTTAATGCTTGAATCTTTATCCTAAATCTTGATACTTTAATATTTATTTTGCATTTCGATGTCTGATCATGAATCTCATGTTTCAATTAATATAATTGTATTTTAATGTCATATAACTTGATTTATACAATTATATTAATGATTAATTAATTATTTGTTAATAAAATGATTGTGATGTAGTTAGAAAGGAGAAATATAATGATGGATATTTAAAAATTGATATGTATTCAATAATATATTAGTTCAGTTATATTAGATTTTTTTTATTATCATTCAAACAACTTAATCAATGATGTAATGCAACATTACTTTATACCATTCTTACATTCTACCAAACATGATCTCATTGGATCAAATTGGATTTAGTTATTATATTATTGTTTATTCTAATTATTTTTAACATCTTATGTTTATTCCCTTAAATTATCATTCAAGTCTTGAATTTTTTTTTGTGTTGCATCAAACCTTGGGTTTAAAAAATCTTTAGTTATCAGTTTCTTTACTTTTTTAATTTTTTTTTTCAATCGTGTACAAAGTTTTGCATTTGTGTACCATTCACCATAGGAGAACTTGAGATGCAATAAATTTTCATTTAAGATGTTGGAGTCGGTTCGGGAGTGTTTCTGCCCTTTTGACCATTGCATTTGCCCATGTCTTGGCCTTGTATTGTAAGAGGCGTACTATCAGTATCCAGGTACTCTGGACTATGTGAAAGTATCTTACCCATTTAGTCGTTGAAATTTGGTTAGTTGATTGTAGAGTTGTAGAAAGTGAGAGAATTCAGGGTTTTGTCTTTATGTAGATTGTGAGAAGAAGGCTATTTGGTTGTTTGTTTTTTGGCTCTAGCAAATACATACAAGTTTGTTATATAGTTGTGAGAAAAATCCAGAGAGTGATTTCATCTGATTAATGATTCAAAAGTAGAAAAACGAATATGATTGGATTATATAAAGACCAAGATTTGAAGATTGATAGGGTGATTATGGGGAATAGATATTTAAAGAAAAGGGGAATTGTTTGATGGAACTCTCTTCTTCCTTTTATCACTTTGATGTGCCTTTGCGTAGAAATTTCCATGAACCTTCGTTCTCCTTTTTCTTTTTCTTTTTCATGTCATCATTTTTTGTTTACTGGTTGCTTTTTTTTTAACAAAAAAAAAATCCTGCAAAATATAAAATTATAAAGAAAACTGGAGCTGGAGGCGGCCAAGTAAAAGAGATTGGCTCTGAGGGTAATGCTCAGATTTGACGTTAGATGTAATTGGATTTATGCCTCCAAAGTCAAACCATGTGATTATCAGGGAATTTTTTTAATTTTTTTTTAAAAAAATTAATATAAATTCAGTACCAAGAATAATTATTTTTTATTCAAAAAAGATTTAAAAAAAAACCAACTGGTAAAATCATGATTATTTTTTATAATTATCCAAAATGCGAGGGAAAATAGAAGGTTTGGTTGAAAGTATGAAAAGAGAGCGGATAATGGAGATGATGATTTGGCCATTTTACAACACTTAAATTTCACTATCCAATTTAATATTCGACAAAAATATCTTCCTTATCCACTAAATGGGTTGTGTTGATGAGCTCCCTTCTCAATCACCCTCTTCATAATCTCACATCTTCTTTCATTTTAAACTTTCTTTAGTTAATATTAAGGATGCCAATTATTATAATTAGTGAAAGGGATTGCATTTCTCCATCCTATTACTTGTAAATAAAACCAAAAAAAAAAAAAGTTGAATGGAAGGAACATAATATTTATAAGCTTCTTTGATAAAATATTTTATTTTATTATGTCTATTTAATTATAAAGGTTTGTGATTTGTTTTTAGTTTAAATATGACAAAAAAAAAACTCATTTAATAGATTTTTAATATTCATCCAATTATGAACTTTTAAAATTCTTGATTGTTTGAAGAGGGTACCCCCTTGATGAATGAGATTTATCTCAATTTACTCCATATCCTTTATATCAATCAACAAGTAATACAATACAAATTCAAAAGAAAACTTTTAACTTTCAATTTAATTTTCTTCCTTTATTAAACTCATGTGTAATAATGTAAAAAGAAATTATAATATTTATCATTTTTCAAATTTTTATTTTTATTTTATACTAATTTGACTTTCGGATAAAATATTTATTAATTATTTTTATCAAAAGCACATTTTATCCTTAATTTTTTTTTTTAATTTTCTCCTTTTTGAAATCCCTTGTTTTTCTTCTTCTATTTCACATTCTCACTCTCATTTTTCTTCTTTTTCTTCATATCTTACTTTTTTCATCATCATAATTATCTAAAATGATAATCTTATTCTTTCATTTTCTTTCTTCATAGTTTTGTGAAATTGATTATTTTTCTCTTTTTTTTTAATGGAATTTTGATACTTCTTTTTCTTATCTTGAATTATATTTTTACTTTTTTTATTGCTGATTTTTATTCTTTTATTATTATAGAATATGTAAATATGTACAATATATGTTATGTGATGTATAAATGTATAATATAGAAATAATATATGTTATATAATATATAAATATATATCATATTGTATGATATATATAGTAAATAAATATATACTGATAAATAAGAATATACTATATATATCATAAATATATAACACGTCATATATACTATATGTTGGGTATATATTTATTATGCTTATTATGAAAGAAATCAAACATAAATATAAGAAAAAATGAAAAAAAAAAGAGAAGAAGAAATAGAAGAAGCAAATGAAGAAAAAGAAGAAGATAAAAAAATAAAAATCAATAAGAAGTAGCAAAAAAAAAAGAAAAAAAAAAGAATAAGCAGCAAGATTACATAAAAACGAAAAAATAATAGATGAAAAAATAATAATAAAATGATTGGAAACAATAGATTTGGTAGATTTTTTAAGTTTACTTTATTTGTGGAAATTATTTTGATAAAAAGTGAAAAAATTTTAAAATATAAATATTAAATGATATTTTTCAAATCAAATTTGTATGATATAATAATATATTAATTGATTATAATATGAATCAAATTTAAATCAATATATGATGTAGACATAACATAGCCTCGCCATGGCCGTTGTCAATATAATTAATTAATTAATTAAGTAGTTAATTAAGGCTGCTAAGTAGGATTTGCTGTTTTAATAATGCAAACAAGTGGTGGGACTTTGCAATTTTAATAATTGGTAATTGAATTTTTCATATAAATCAAAAACTTATGTAATTAGCAATTCTTTTGATATGATTCAATTTTGTCGTATCCAATGACATGTGTCAAACTTCAGTCCTTGTTTTATCATATTTAATTAATTATATTTATTTTTTTTATATATTTTTATGTAATTTTAGTTTATTAGTTTGATAATAATCATTTTTTTAAGTATAAAGTAAAACAACCACAATACATTTTCCCTTTATATATATGATTCGATTAGCCTTTAGTTTCAAATTCATATATACTTTTAATTCTTATAATACTTTCAATTAAATAAGTGATAATTATAAAAATGACGTGTTTGCTTTTTATTTCATAATAATTTCATTTTATTTTTAAGTTTTTATAAATATAATTATATATTTATAATTGCAGATATATAAGAAAATAAGATTATGAATTTGTTGCAAATAAAATAAAATAGCAATAAAATTTATTTTAGAGTAAATATTTATTAAAATTATTAAATTTTAAAATTATAATAGAAGTTTAATTGTAGAATTTAAGTAGATTTATTTGTGTGTAGGGGTGTAAATGAGCTGAGCCGTTCATGAGCTATTCGAAACTCGATTCGATAAAAACTCGTTCAAGCTCGTTTAGTAAAGTTCGTTTAATAAATGAGTCAAGCTCAAGCTAAACAATACTCGACTCGTTTAAGCTCGTGAGCTGGTTCGATAAGAAGCTCGTGAGCTAACTCGTTAATTTATATGAAAAAATTTAATTTTAGATATATAATCTATAAATTTATAATCATAAAAATATATAAAAATATATTTTAATTTAATTATCAATATAAAATTATAAATATCTATTAAAATATAATACTTTTATTACTAAATTTTTTATTTTTTAAATAAAAAAATAAAATATATATATTAAAATTTATATTTATTAAGCTCGTTTAAGGCTTGATTAAACTTGTTTAAGCTCGTGATATATCAAAAATTTTGAAAAGTTTGACTTAAACTTGACTCGATTATAAAGAAAGGTTCGACTCTATTCATTTACAGCTCTGGTAAAATTAAATAGGTTTAAGTAAAGGAGGAGGCGGCTGTCCTTTACGGGGCAAGTGTTTGCTGTTATTTTCGAATCCGTTTGGTGACCAACCCCTCTGCCCCATTCAATCTCTTTCATCTCTCTCTCTCTCTCTCTCTCTCTATATATATATATATATATTAAATGTATATATATGTGTATATACATATATTAAATATTATTAATGTATAGAATAAATATATGATAAATATTTCAAATATTTATGTTTACTATAAAAAATATAATGTTTAAAGTTTAAATTTCTTTAACATACATTTAAATAAACATATTATATATATTTTAATCATCATAACTCCCCATACATTTTTCTTTAATACTCAATCATAATAAAAAATAAAAAAGAATAATAAAAATATCGGTTTAATTTTAAAATAATGTTTAATGTTTTGTTTTTTTTATCGTTCAATAACATAATTTTAAAACTAAAATGAAAAATTATTTCACCTAATTTTTGATGTTATATTCATTTTTTAAATTTATTTTCATTGAATAAGTTATCAGAATACTTATTTTATTTTACTGAATCCTTCAATTTTAAACAACTAACCATCAACAATCAATATTTCAATTTTGCTTGAAATATTTTATGTTGTTAATTCTTTATTATTTATTTATATTAATTTAAAATTTTAAAGTTACTTTAAAATAAATTATAAAATATAATAATTTTAACATTATTATTTTTTAGTAAAAAATAAATTTTTATCAATTAAAATTAATAAAAAAACTCACATTTTATTATATATTATATTTTCTCTTAATCAAAAATTCGATAAAAATGTAATTCACTAATATATTTTACTTAATTTTTATAATATGAGTTTAAAAATTTCAAGTTAATTATTAATAATTTAAAATATCTTTACAATTATTAGATAATAAAAATAATTAGTATTTATATTTGATTTTGAATAATATTTTTAAATTGAAATTAATTATAAATATAAATTAAAATTATTAAATAAAATAAATTTACAGGAAAGAGTAAAACTGAGATTTCTCTTATCCTTATTTTCTCTTTTAGTAAATTATGAATATGATATAAAATTAGTTTTTATACATTAAAACTATAACTATTTTATATAAGATTAATTATAAATTAATTTTTATAAATTAAAAATATTATTATTTAATTATTATTAATATTTATACATTAATATTATTATAATTTTAATTGTATATATTCATTTTAAGTATATAAAAATTTACTATTTATATTTGACTTTAAATATAATTTTTTTGATAAAAATTAATTTATATATATAATTAGATAAAAAATTAATTTACAAAATCGAAAGGGAAAGTAAAATTGTATTTTTCCTTGTTTCTTCCCTCTTTTTAATATATTATCATTATATAAATAATATATATATATTTAAAAATATGTCACTTTTAATAAAATTTAATGTAGATTAGAAATACATCTTTTTTAATGATCTATGGAAACGAGATAGATTAAATTTGTTAAACTTTAATGAAGTTTAATTTATTATTTAAATTAATAATTTAAATATTTAATCATTTTAAATTAAATAATTAAATAAAATTAATTTATTCAGTCAAGCTTTGTTTTAAATTTTTTTTTTATAAATGATAGTTTTATACTGTTAATTAAACATAATAACTAGAACTTAAAATCCTATTAAAAATTTAAGAATATTAATTAATTTTATAATTATTTTAACAATTAAATTTATCAAATAGTTAAAAATTTTAATATTCATTTTACTAATACTTAAATTTAAATTCAACGCTGAAACTTTTGACATCACCTGAAATAATAATATTATTATAATATTAGAGACTGTAGAAGTGAAAGAGGCATTGAGGAGCCGCCGGCAAGTGGGTGGAAATATCGGGATGTCTGATAGGCAAAGGTGGGACCTTCTGTTATTATTAGCCACAAACCTTCTGTATATTCCCCGTATTATGGGCTATATTCTTGATTATTTTATTAATAAATTTTAGGAAAATATTATGTACATTTATGGGAAACCTTCCTTCCTTCCTTAAATATAATTATTAACAATTTTAAATATCCAAAAACCCAATAAATCATACAAAAATATTAATTATATTTATCCGAAATATGAAATAGAAGTAGGACTGTGCATCGATCGGTTCGGTACCCAAACCGAACCAAATTTCCAAAACCGAAATAACCGAATTACCATAATTACAAAACCGAAACCGACCGAATTTACTTAAAAACCAAAAACCGAATTGAAGTATATGTTCGGTTCGGTTCGGTTGCAAACCGAAAAACCGAATTACACCAAATACCCAAAATAAGCCTGTAAAAACCTGAATTATTTGCAAACCGAATAACCAGTAACGTTTGAAGTGTTCAACTCAAAATGCAACGTTTAAAAAATTGGTCCATAAAAATTTTAAAAAATAATCAGTTAATATTAATTGGTCAATTCGGTTATTTCGGTTTTTAATGAATCAATAACCGAACCAAACCAAACCAAAATTTATACTTTTTCCATTCTCAAAAACCGAACCCGAATCGAGTATGATAAAACCGAACCAAAATAATTAAATCAATTCGGTTCGATTCGATTATTCCGTTCATACTCTATTTTGCTCACCCCTAAATAGAAGTAGAAAATTCAGACCATGGGAAAAATCAGAGAATCAACGAGACCATGACGAATATCTCCTACAAGTCAACTTGAATCTTCCATACAAACATCCTTTTTCATTTTTTTCAATAATTTTAATGTTTTTTTTTCTTTCACCATTAATAATAATAATAATAATAATAATAATAATCTAGAAATTAACACATAATTTACACACAGACAATTGACAATTTCCTTCATTACAGGGCTACAAAATTCCATATAAAACGTGAAAAAATCGTCTACGAAACTCCACTTTAGTTTACACTCCGTAGTTTGACTGATCAAACGCTCCACAGTTGCTTAGGATACTTATGGAACTTGCCTAACTTTCTTACACCCACGAATAGTATTGCGCCACCTCATCCCAACCCAACCTGATTTTACCAAACGCTCCCCCCAAATTATCAGGCGGGAGACACGTCATTTTAATAATATAATACACATTTATGATATAACGTCGACTAAGAAATCATCCAGGTCAACGAATTCCTCGCCGCTGAATTGTCTTCGGGACAGCACAAAGTCTGTCAGGTTCAACGGCAGGTCCAGATCCACCCCGAAAGTACCCACGTCGCCGCAATCTAAACCGTCAAACGGCGTTAATTTATCGAAACGGAGAACGGACGTCGGAGATGACGTGACTGCACTTGGTGGAGAGTCGCATGATTCGTAAGTAGTGCTATCTCCTTGGGCATCTACAACTTTTTCCGTCATGACGGAGCGAGGAAAGTTGGTAACGGCGTTAGGACCTTTTAGTTTCACAGCAGCTCTATCGTAGACAGTAGCAGCTTCCTCAGCGGTATCGAAAGTACCAAGCCAAACCCGTTTCCGTCGGGTCGGGTCACGAATCTCAGCAGCCCAACGTCCCCAGGGTCTCCTGCGGACGCCGCGGAACTTGCTCCGTCGAGTGATATCAGAATCCGGTGACTTCGACGGACTCTTTTTAGTGACGGATTGATGGGTCGTAGAGGGTGGCGAGTGAAAGGTGATTTCAGTTACATGTCTCTTCAGTCTCTTGAAGGGCTTTCGATGCTGGGCTTGGATGTCTCCTTCTTCATCACTCGAGGAATCAGTAGCGTAGGGATCGGTGAAGGTGATCGTAACCGTTCTTAGCCGGTTCGTAGAGAACTCGCCGGAGCCACTACTGGTGGCGGCGGATGCATGATCAGCACGTCTGATATGTGTCTGTGTGGACATAGGTAACCGGGTATTATTCAATGAGGAAGCAGAAGTGTTGGGGTTTTGGCGGGAAAGAGACGGGGTGGCGAGGGAGAGGAAAGAAGAAAAGGGTAAGAGGGAAAGAAGGATCGAGGAAATGAGAGTCGCGTGGGCGATATATATATATATACACACACAAACACATACACGCATACTTATTACCTTATAATGCATCCATTAATACATGAAATAAGATTCTCCCGAGAATAATAATGAATCGGACTTTATTTTAATGTGATTATTTTTAATTGAATATATATATATAAAAGTTAATAAAATAATATTTAAATTTTAAATACTATTTTAGAAATAAAATATAATATAGAAATGAAAAAATGATTATAAATGAATTTGTTTCTCAAAAAAGATATAAATAAAAATGGAAAATAATGAAAATGGAGGACAGCTTTAATGTGGTGGGAAGTGGGTCATTGGCCAGGAGGGTGGAAAAGGGTGTAATCTTTCCATCTTTTGGTCTTCCGACTAAAGATGAAAAAAATATGATTTTAAGAAATAATTTTTAAAATAATATGATATTAAAAATAATTTCTGAAATAATATGATAATTTT
>CANYBF010579366.1:0-10834 GCA_948192965.1 Dalechampia spathulata | reverse complement strand
CCGATCTAGGTATATCAGACCCGAAAATCAAGTTTTGCTTCGTGGATTGGCATCCAACTCATGAAAAATAATTTTAAAGTTAAAATTATTTAAGATCTAGCAATTTTTAAGGTAGATCCAAGACATCCAAGGCATGGAAAGGCCTTGAATGCCATTAGAGTGGCCAGATTGAGAAGAAAATCGATGAAAATTGGGACAAAATGGCTTTTTCTTTGAAATCTGGGGCCTATATGCGCAACATATAGGCATATGTGCACCACACATATGCTACATGTGGCACACATAGGACTATATGTGCAGCATATAGTTTTGAAAATTAAGCAAAATAAAGGGAAAATAAAGAAAAATGGAAGAATTACTTTGTAGCAGGGACTTTTCTTCCTTGATCTTGCTTCCTTACGTGTTTAGGGAGCCTAAATAAAGCCAATTTATCTCTAAATCCTATGGATTTAATTAATTAAGTGTTTAATTAATTTTTAGGAGAATTTTGGTAGAGGTTTGGTTGCTCTCAGAGCAAATTCGGGATCCCTAAAATTGTGCCCAAGCTCTATATTCATAGAGCAAAAATCGAGCGTGGCAATTTTGTAATTTTTGGCCCTAGGTTTGAAAAATCAAAGGCTATGTGTGCCACACATAAGGCTATGTGTACAGCACATAGCCTATATGTTGTGCATATAGTGCTATATATGCAGCATATAGTTTTAGACCCGTCTCGTTGGGCCCACTGGGGTTGCATCGGGATGTGTGCCCCATGCCTCATAAGCATCATTTTGTGTGCTAAGGCATTGTGCAATATGGCTCACATCCCGTTTGGTCCCGAGAAGGCACCCAACCAAACGTCTTTTTTATGCAACATGCGGTGCATATAGGGCTATACGCACCGCATATAGCTATGCGCTCCACCCCGTACGAGTAAAACAGGATGCGTGCCATATGTTAAACAAGCATCATTTGACATATGAAGACACTTTGTAGTACAAAGCTTTTCTGGATTTGGTCCCGAGAAGGCTCCTGACCAAACGTCTTTTTTTATGCAACATGCGATGTGTATAGGGCTATGCGCACCGCATATAGCTATTCGTTCTGCCCCGTACGAGTGAAACGGGATGCGTGCCATATGTCCAGGAAGATGCAAACAACATTTTTAATCACTTTGTAGTTTTGAGTTTTGTCAAATTCGGCCTTGAACGACGAGTTTCCACTAATGGGCTCGTTTTAGGGCCTGCGACACTATTCTGGCCCAAAATGGCATTCGGCGTGCTAAAAAGTCATGCCTCGCGTAGGCACCAAAGAAAATGTGCTCTGTGTGCACAGAACACTCGAAATCGGCTGAGTTGGGTGGTGGGCCACATCTGTGGCTTGGTGGGCCCCATAGCATAGTGGGATGTGTACTATGCATACAGAACACTCAAAATGGATTACAGTGGGTAACGGGCCCCATTAATGACTGGTGGGCCCTACAGTACAGCGGGCCCGGAATATGGCATTCGGGATGCCACGGGATGTGTCTCACGTAAGGCAGCTGTGAAATGTATTATATAAGTACAAAATACACATAATAGGCCAATAGGGGTAGCGGACCCCACTAGTTCCTGATGGGTCCCATAGCGCGGTGGTCCCGGAATGTGGCATTTGGCATGCCAAGAGCTGTGTAGTGAGTATAAGGCATTCTGTGTGTACAGAATACAGAGAATAAGTCGACAGAGGTAGTGGGCCCCACCTGTGTACTATTTTGAGTGAATAATGCCAAAAACCCAAAATGCCATATTTTGCATTCTGTAAGCCTTGCCTCGCGTAGGTGAAAATAAAGTCTCGTTAGACGCCGTGGTGGGACCCACCAACCAAGATGTACCTTGTGCACCAAAATGCATAGGGAAAGCCACAGAGGCATGTGTGCATAATCGGGGTCGATATCGGGGACTAATACCGAGCTAAATCAACAGAAACCCGATATTGCACAAGTGTGAAAAGTCAAGGTCAACAGATTCCGTCGAGGGAATCCATCATCTCTATTACCCAGTGTGCTTTTATTGATCATTATCTCACATTCATTTTCCTCCTTCCTTATTCCTCCAAGTCATGCCATAAATATGAATATGTATATATATATATATGATTCAAGGAATGATATTTATGCATTATGCTATGATGCTATGATGAAAATATGTAAGCATCATGATAAAATATCTTACATAATCCATTTCATACATTTAGTATCATTAAATATGATGAATATCATTTCAAAACATAAGTACATTAAAACACTGCTCATTGACCTTGATTAATAGGTCATGATATTATAATCCATCAATTATAAATCACTATTAACTATTCACTTTAAATTATGGCATATCATAGATAAAATACCACATTTAATATAACTATAAACTATAGATTTAGTAACTTGTACATTGCTATCTTATAACTATTTATCATTATGGTATAGTAACAATCTTTCATCATAAGCCATTATACAGATTTCATATCTTTTGATCTTTTATAAAGAAAGAGCATAAACATCATATAATATCTTTATCTCTATGATAATTCATTTGTTGACCTCATTTAGTAGGTCATCATATTATATATCATCAAATAAAATCTTTATAAACATGATGTTTTAACTATCAACCTTATTAAATAGGTCATAGTATCATATAGTGTAAACTATACTCTTTGGCATTCATTTTTAATTAACATTGATCATTCATGTTCATAGTATAGTAAAAATATCAAACAAAACATGTAACTACATGTTAATATCAAGGTAAGTTAATAACTTACCCGTTGATCCACTAATAAGGAATCAGCTAATAAATAGCATAAACCTGCTATCACTTTGCCTTTATTGATACCTGAAAGAGAAGTATGAACTTCGTGATTTGAACCTATCATATTTCCATTTTTCATTTTTTTAGTAAAGTAATTCATGTATTGCACTTGACTTATCATCTTTAAGAATCAATATTCATTCATGATAAGTAACCATCAATAAACTTTGAATAACAATAAGCATATAAGCACAATTCCTTTTACAACATTTCACACTTTGTAATTAAGCATTATACATGCCTTTCGGGCAACTTAAGTCTTAGCATTATATTATAATGCATTAGTGTATTTTGTACATTATTGAATTCTATTTTCATATATGGTTTTAGGAGCCTAGAATGTCTATTCATTAAGGTGCTATAATATACAAGTCAAGTTACCATTCATTTAACAAGGTATATTATACAAGCATTTACAACTCATCTTAACCATTTTACCTCATAACTCATCATTATAACTTATATACATACTCATTCAAGTGTTTAACATTTAAAACCATAATTAATAACATGTTCCATTCATTTTTAAGCATTCTAAAGTCATGTCTAAGTTTCATGAATCATATATTAAGTTTCCCTATCAAAAACCACTCAAAACAAGCCTTAAAAGTCCACACAAGTCATGTAGAACTTGAGCCTCACAAAATAAACATGTTTTAAGACATCCATAAGCTATATGAGTTGTGTAGAGTCATGTAGACCTCGTTATCCTTCAAAAATACCCATTTTCACCATTTTTCAGCATCCAAAACACCTCCAAATGGTTCCTTAAGCTTTCTAACCCAATACTATGACCAAAATACCTTAAAATCACTTCTAAAACTTGCCAAAAACATTAATTCAAAATCATTTAAAATCCAACCATGCATCAAATACAATTCAACATACATTTTACTTCATTTAACTTCACCTAAGCATGAAGCGATTCTAACATTCGTGAACATGCATGATCTCATTCTTTCATTAATCATTAAGTATGACAAACCCTCTAAACACCTTTAAAAATCATTTACACACTTCAAGCAATAACTAAAATGACTAATTCAAGTGATGTAAGTTAGGGTTTAATATAAGTTTTACACATAAAAACAGAAATTCATTTGATTATGCATAACAACAAATTCAGTAACTTAACTTCTTTCTTCCTTCATCATTCAATCAAATTCTTCCATTTACACATAATCAACACAACCCTAAAATAACTTACTTCTTCATTTAAGATATAAGAAAATATAAAGAAGAAGAAAACATGAGTAGAGCACATAGAACACCAGAAGAGCATGAAAACCAAAACCTATGCATGATTTTACCTTATAAGAGTTTTTATTTATTTAAGTGAAGATGAAAAGAAGAACGAGAAGAGGAAGAAGTATTATGTTGGAAAGAAAAGGATGAGAAAAACATTTTATGTATATCCTTTAGACAATATTGACTTAAATATAAGAAGAACCATTCATAAGGTGTTATTTGTCAAGCTAATAACACTTCCTTACCCAACTTACTTCTTCTTCTTATATATTTATTTTTATATCATTATTTTATGTCATGTTTACATAAGGAATGTATTCATCAATCATCAATATAACATGGACGTAAGCCATAAATAAAATTAGTTTCCAATATTAACCTTGACTTTTCATAAAATGCCATTTGTGTCATAGCTTACAATTTTACATACTTTTATTTCTAACTTTACTTTAACTTGTACCTACCCATCTTAAACTATACTTTATCATATAAGAACATGTTAAACATGCCAAGGCATCACTTTCACATATAAATTCTATCATAAAGCTTTATTCAAAGCATTTAACAAGAGCATACTCGATTTGCATCTTTGGTGCATATTCAATTCTATACTCATCTTTTCACTTTCTTTTCATTTCTTTCTCTATAAATTCAATATCATGTGGAATTTCCTTGATCTATAAGACATTTCATATTCATCATATCAAAGCATTTATGCATCATATCTCATTCATGTATTTCATACACTAATCAATCATTACTATAATGTATGCATAAAATGCATACACACAGGGATGCTGTGTGTGTGGATGTGATAGGTATAAAACTTAGTCAATCTCTTGATGGGATTTTTATATCTAAAAAATTATATACTAGCAACTTTTGAAAAAATTTGAACTGGAAAGGTGCAAGTTTATCAACACTACTATTGTTATTGGTGAAAAATTCATTAAATGAGCTAACAAAGAAGAAGCTATAAAAGCCAACACTTACGAAGTCTCATTAGAAGCTTGTTATACTTAACCACAATAAGCCTTAACTTAATATTCATTGTTATTTTACTCTCGCTATATGCAAAATCCTAGTTTAAATCATCTTAAAACTGCTAAATGAGTTCTTAAGTATTTGAAGGGGACTGAAAATCTAGGAATTTAGTTTAAAATTATCAAATACTCAATGTTGTATGGGTTTATCAATAGTGATTGGGATGGTTATTATGATAAAAAGAGTACATTGGGTTTTGCTTTCACTTTAAGATTGCAAATGTTTTGTAGGTGTTCAAAAAAAATAGGAGGTTGTGGGTGAAGTAGAATTCGAGTAGTAATATCAACTATTAATAAGGAATTTGGTTGTGGAATTTGCGTATTGGTTTAAAATGGGAGCAGGAGCAAACAACATAAATTTGATGTGATAGTAAATCTATGATAGCCATGGCAAAGAATATGGTGCATCATAAAAAGACCAAACACATGAAGGTCAAGTTTCACTTCCTTAGAGAAACTAAAATAGGAAAATAAGTTAGCTTGGTATACTGCAAATTAGAATTATAAGTTGTTGATATCTTAACTAAACCATTACAAAATGGAAGGTTCTAACTATTAAGGAACAAACTTGGAGTTTTAATACAAAGTCTTAAGGAGGAGATTTAATGGGAAATGAGACTTTATAATGGTACTTTTTATTTTTTACTAAAGCATGGTCTAATTGTATTTATCATAATCATTAGAAAGCTTTATGATTAATTATGTTTATTTGTGTAAGAAGGTAAAGCATGACTTTTATATTATGAATTTAATGTAACCTAAATGTTAATTTCAATCATTGACAGTTTTAACATAAATCTATTTATTGCTATATAAGCATATTACATTTTAATCAAACTATCTTTTCAACACTATAAAAACTTCTTCATTCACTTTTTTATTTTAATAAAAAGCTAGATGCTTGTCAGTGATACTAAAGCTCAAAATAAAATCAAAAAAGTTGATAAGGTAACCAAAATACATAAATAATAATAACATCATTCTAAGTCTTTGCTTTATTTTTAGTTTATTATTTTTTATAAATATCTTAACTTGGCATGTTCAGTAGTATAAATTGACTTTAGTATCTTAATCAACTATCCAATGTCCATAAGTTTGCTTAGCCATATAGATGCGATTCCTTAAAGGTCATGTACCCAAAAGATCCATAACTAATAAAATCTTTAGAGACCATCACTAGAAGGTGAGTCTGTTATCTTAAAATGATTAATGACACTCCAAATAAAGATAATTTACCTCTAATTTTAGGTACATAAATCTATCCTTAATGTAAACATATTTCAAGCCTTCTAAAAGTTATTTTACTAACTTAGGTATCAAAGTTCTTATAAGTACCAACCAACCAATTCAAATTTTATGGGAGGTTAGTTCTTTATTTGTCATCATTAGTGTTATATGTGGGGAAGAAAAATTTTAGGTGTTGGTATTAGAATCCTTCTTTTTACTCATATTTCCTAAAAAATTCATCTTCATCCATAAAATATCTATAATAATAGAACATCATGATGCCATGTTCATGGGAATAAATGAGGCAAAAACTTGATGGTCAGGGGTTATAAGCACCATCAACAATGGAAGGGGCAACAAGCCCATGACAACAAGGGGACTGTCAGCTCTTAAACCCATTAAATAAGCTCTTCAGCAAAAATTTTTAGGCACTTTCAAATTAATAATAAAACTTACAAGAGGTAGTGTCATAAGGATAGCCTTCATACACCTTAGGAGTTGGAAATGATAATGATAATGATAATGATAAGATGTTGCTAGTCATAGTTTGTAAAGAACTAAATGAGATAAAGAACCTTATTTGGTAGTACCATTGAGAGGAATAAAAATGGGGGGAGGCTTTTGGTAGTAGTATGAAAGGGAAATTAAGGAGTATGAAGTGAGGAAGGTTATGGCCAATTTAGGAATGCTAATTAATTTCATACCATTTACAATTAATGTTTCAGTTGTACCCTTCCTAACCTAGTTGAGGCTACTACATCTAGACTCTTATAATGGACGTGAAGACTCAAGAGATGATATTCATAAGTTTTAAGTGTTAATGCTATAGCATGACTCATTTGATGGTGTTTTATGTCTAATATTTCTGGTAATGTTGAAAGGCACTGCTTAAAAGTGGTATCAAACATGTAATCAAGCTCCATAAAGAACTTTTCTAAACTACCAATTTAGTTCAAAGTGAAGTTTAAAACCAACATGGTTTTGAAAAAATTCACCATGAACATATAGATATATGAATAGATTCTAAGAGAGATTCAATAGCTAAGCTATTGAGGTAAAAGACCTTAATGAGGCAATAATAATTAATGTCATGACTCGTAATACAAGAATGATATAATCTTAGGATTCCTTGATAGAAAAAGGTATATAAAAATTATGAGGAGATGATGGAGCGAGCCTAGAGATATATTCAAATTGATGAGAAAAATTGACTAGGTGTAAGGAGGTCTTGGGGGGACTAACAAATTCATATAATAGGGAGAAACCCTATGCACACAGTATTTAAGATGAGATTATAGCAAAATATAGCCTTATAAGACTCAACTAAAGGTCAAAAGTAAGGGAAGTAGCTTCATGAGGAAGACCTAGGTAATATATTTAGATATCCTTATATGGTTACAAAAGATACAAAAAGATATCCATTAGCCCAAACCTTGAATACTAAAAGTAGAATCCTCAAGAGATAGGTCCAAATGAATAAGTTTCATCACAACTCAGGCCACAATATTGACGAACATCAACAAATGAAAAGTAGATTGAAAGACTGATAAAGCAGAGGGCATTAATTAAGAGATTTTAACATTAAGGGGAGGCGGATTCAAATTATGCAAGGTCATCAATATATAAAGAGAAGGTGGTGGTTAGGACCATTAATGTTATCGTTAGGGAAGAATCAAGAACATGAATGATAAAAAGGTAAAGGCATTGAGTCCTTTTAGTGATTAGGGATAGGCCAATCATGTTTGGGCTTGACAATGTACACCATGTAAATTCCTACATTAAGATGTATTGGTGATCATAATAAGAATTTACCATTTTTAGGTTAAATGAATATTAGTTAATGAGGGAAATTTCATAAATCTTATGATGTTTAAGATTTATTAAGTGTTAAGGAGATAATTATTTGCTTTGAAGGCATCAAGAGTTATATCAATTAGTTTAGCTAAATTATTGATTGAGCTTGTAGGAAGGTGTAGTAAAAGATGAAGTTGGGATTGAATGAGGCAGGTATACAACCCACAAGGCCAACTCTTCAACTTAAGAATGACTTTATGGTCATCAACTTACCCTTGGTATACAATGTAATTGTCACATCCTCAATTTTGGCATGTATAATATAAATGAATAGGGTGATGAAAATTATACCCTATACGATTAAAAATTAGGTGATGATGTGGAAATATGGAAAAATGCGCATTTCAAGATGAAAATTATAAATATGATAGTAATGATAGGAAATATCTATCGGGATTAAGAAATGATGATAAGATGATAGTAGATTAAGTCGAATACGAAATATAAGCTTGAACGTGTAAAATCAAGTTGATCGATTAAATGCATGTATATCGAGGCAAGAATATTTACGTATGCATGGAAATGCATGCAATTGAGAAATTAAGATAAATTATTACTTTAATTGGAGTATGCATAATTTATAGATTAAGTATGATTAAGTATCGTATAAAAGGATTATACGAATGAAAAATGTACGTATAATATATATATGTATAGAAATTATTATGGATTAGTGAATAATGGAATATTAAATAAGTATATTGAAATATGTATGTCTAAGATGATTGATTTAACATAAGATTTATTTATGGATTAATTATGATTTTAATTGTATTAAGAATGAATGATTATGGATTGATAATACATTTGTGAAGGTATATAATGATATGAAAATATTGAAAAAATAAAATTAGTGAATTTTATTTATGATATCATGATGATGTCATAAATGGATTTAATGAATAATGGAGAGCATAATTGAGTATTAAATAGATATATAGAGATAATAATAAAGTATTCTTAAGACATGTGATGGAAATAATATAATAAGGTTTAATTAAATTATGATATAAAGGGTGATGTGGAAATTGGAATATTAATTGATTAATGAGTATGTAAGATGGAAATTAAATAATATATATATATAATTATGTGGAAATAAGGAAATTATTTTATTGGTATCAGAAGATGGAAAAGTAGAATGAATTAAATATTGATGTATGGGAAATAGAAAAGAGGTATGGGTATTTGGAAAAGTAGTTTGGAAGGTAGTGTAAGTGGATGGAGAGAGAATAGTATAATATTATTTTAATTATTTAAAAATGATGGATTGATGGTATTTTAGGAGGAATATATGAATTTTAATGAGTATGGAAGTGTTCCATACGTATTTTGAGGAAAAAAGGGAAGGAAAATGGTATTATACATATATTTTCATATAAATATATGTATATGGAAGCTGGAATCCTACGTAATGAATGTATGGAAGCTACCATGTAACCCCCCTATATATGTATCATGTTCTATACGAATTTTAGGGTTAGAATACACTCATTTCAATCATTTTTTTTCTTGTATTCATCTTTGTCGAAATGCTCTCCAAATGTTCCATCTTCTTACTTACACTTCTTACCTTTTTCTTCATGTTCTTCTTCATTCTTTCATGGAAACCAAAAATACTCTCCATCTTTTTCATCTTCTCTCTTCAAAAATCACATACTAAGCTAAATATATGTGTATAATTTAATTCTTGGCCGAAGTTCATCTTGTTCTCCATGGTTTAGTGCAAGGCCAAAGCATGTTTGTTCTTGAAAGCTTAAAACTGCAACATTCCAAGCTCTATTTCATGTGGATTTTGCAAGATTCAAGCTAGATCTTTTATGCTCTTCATGTCTTGGCTAAAATGATCTCTTTTTCTCTATGTTTTGGTTAAGATCGAATCATCCTTTTTAAGGATCTTCAAAGTGTAAGTTGGAAACCACTTTATTCATGAGTTTTCCTTGAAAATCGTACCTTATTTGATGTCTAATCCATATTTTTCTTCATGGATCTTATGTTTAAGGTACATGCTTGTGGATTCTAAGTTGGAAACAAATTTATATAGAGAGATCTTTATAGATCAGATGAAAAGCTAAAGGAAGCTCAAGTTTTAGTTTATTTTTAGTCAATTTACTTAAAGGTGAGCTTGATTAATGATGGATCTTCATTTTTTATGCATTTTTGAGTGGTTTTCTGTTGAGGCTGAATTGTTGTTGGTTAGTTATTCATATGGCAGAATTATTTTGAGCTTATGGAGGTCTTGACTGAATGGTTTATATATGGGTTTAGTAGTTTTTAGTTTTTAGATTAATTATTTAGTTGATTAGTGTTGTAAAGGGGTTGATTTTTAGTAGATTGTGGTGTGTGTGTGGCTTATGTGTTGATGTTTATGGTATGGACAAAAATGGTAGAAATTTAATGACCAAAATGGTAAGTTAAAAGCTTAATTAAAAGATTAAAAAGGTTAATGAGTAGTTAATTAAGTTAAGATAAGTTAACTTAAGGTAAAAGGTGATTAAAGATGGAATTAAGTGGTTGATTAAGATTATTAATTTAAATGATTAAAGAATAAGATTAATGGATTCTATAATTGATTATTTAAGTGTTTGGATTAAAATAAAAGAGGATATTGAATTATTTAAATAAGGATAA
>CANYBF010579294.1:0-19578 GCA_948192965.1 Dalechampia spathulata | reverse complement strand
AAGGAAGAAAGGAAGATATATTGATATGAGAAATATGTTTAATGTTTAACACTAGGTTAAATGATTAAATTTTTACGGGAATACATACAATAAAGTTTTGATAAAGAAAGAAGTGAAAAGGTTATATATTATATGAGATATGATTATGATACCACTGAAAATGGCATAAAAGAAATACCCAGTAAATGCGCATATTAATGATATTATCAGAAATGAGGGAGATTGCATGACATAATGCATATTCGTAAATATGCACGACATATAAATATGAAATGGTTTTGAAATGGTAAATGCTATGTTGAAATGGTAAATATGCATAATCATATTTATGGCTGAATTATAATCATGAATAGTAAATGAAACAATGTTTATTTAATGACCTATTATTAAGCGTTTGTCAACGTTCCTATAGACTTCCAAATTATAAAATGATTATGCAACTACATAAATAAAATGCTTTGGGAGAAAATAAATTAAGAGTGAAAAACTTATAATGTGTAAAATAATAATGGGATTATGCCTAGTGTTTGTATGTGAAAAGTACTATGTAAAAATGTAATGTTGATAATAGGTTTGTATATAAGTAATATGTTTGTTTTAAAAAAAATTTCTACAAAATGTATGGAATTCGTTGTAGATTAGTTATTGACTTTCTCGGTTGGAAAGTTAATTATTCTACAGGAGCATGTTACGCAGCTGAAGGACGTGACATATCTCATGGTCTTGAATGACATTTTTACATTGAATTGTTTATGGTACACATGGAAAGTGTATTGATGGACAATGACATTATACGACATACAATCATACAATGCATCATGCATACTCATGGTATATCATGGTGATGATATAAGGTAGAAATGATATGATAATTATACTAATAGGCCAAAGGTCAGGTTATATGTCGTATTACGTGTACTTGGTCATATATGATATACTATTAGGCCAAAGGCCAGACTCTTTGAGTCATACTGTATGATGATAGGCTATAAGCTAGGCTTAAAAAGCCATATAATAATGTTTGGTTCCTAAAGGAATCGGGTCCCTAAGAGGATATGTACCAGTACAATATGAGACCCAGTACGAATTATGCATAATTATTTATATGTATTAATAATGTCAGAGGGAGAGTGCAAAGCATGATTGCATTCTCTCAGTCATTTCATCATTCATAAACAATTATGATATATGGTTAGATGATAATGAAAGTATAGTAAAGGTACACATATAAATTCTACTCACATGTACTTCATAATGTTCCTATACTACATATGATATAAGAAATGTTATGATGAATAGTAATTTATGAATAGTACTTGATGAATAGGAACTTATAAATAGTACTTAATGAATAGTAACTTATGAATAATACTGTATACCTTATGCATTGGTTATAATAGCTAACGAGTGATGTAAAATGGTGCTATATGATACAATTTTACAGCTTATTATTAATTATGGTGATTTGACTTAAATATGTTATTTATGATACATGCTCATGTTATTTACTCATTTTATAGCATCACTGAGTTATATTTTTAGTGTTTATCATTTGATGAATGTAGGTACTAGTCTATTGGGCGAGGGACAAGGTTAAGTGATCATCAATCAGCAAGGAATATGATTCGATAGAATCTTACTTCTACAACAGCTTGGACATTTGTTAACGTACTCTCAAACATCTTTGGTTATGTAGCTTAAACATTATTCACACTGGCAGTAGTATTTATATGTTATATTCTGACATGCCTATGAATGTGTTAATGCTATGACTCCTCGATAGGAATATAATGATAATGTATGATGATGTATATATGTATGAATGTTAATATGAAGCAATATATAAATAATATGACCCATGTATATAGATAGCTAAGATACTCAGGTACATACGTAACAATAATAAAATAGATGGTATATCGTGAAAAGTTTTATGCATCCCTTGTAGTGTTATACCAGGTATAAGTGTGGCATTAAATACATTCCATCAAAACCTATTACATGTATCATCATATGATTTCTTAGCAGAAACTAATATGAATTCATACTTATAATCCATATAAATTAATTTATATATTTTATATAATTCATCATAAACATTTGATGGAAATAAAAATTTAAACATCTTATATTAAACTAGCAGTAGCTATCTATGTTCCACCAAACATTTTATTCTTTTAAGATTATATAATAAAGTCTTAAACTTAAATTATCAAATATCGTTTCTAAAAAATAATTTATATCTCAAGATCCGACCATTGGATCATCCTTAAATTTTTATCATAAAAATGAATATCGTTAATGCAAAATATATCAAAGATTCATTATATGATCATGTTTGTAATTCTAGTTATGAATTTCAAAAATTCATCATAATTTATTAAATTAATTTATCTTAATGATCTAATATTCATTGTATAATCCTAAGATACATAATCTGATACAATATCAACTTAATTCTTAAAATACATCCTTCAAATAACTTCTTAAGATCAACAAACATGAAATTTATAGGTGACATTGTATACCTTTAAATCTTATGTTAAATAAATCATCTTAGACATACATATTCCAATTTCCTTATTTAATATTCCCTTATTCACTAATCCATAATTATTTCTATATGTATATATATTATACGTACATTTTTCACTTGTATAATTCATTTATACGATCCTTAATCATACTTAATTTATAAATTATGCATACTCCAAATACAATCATAATTTATCTTAATTCTTCAATTGCATGCATTTCCATGCATACGTAAATATTCTTATCTCGATATACGTGCAATTTATCGCTCGATCTAATTCTACACATTCGAGTTTATTTTTTGCATTCGACTTAATCTACTATCATCTTATCATCATTTCTTAATCTCAATAGGTATTTCCTATCGTTATCATAATATTTATAATTTTCACCTCAAAATGCACATTTTTTTCATCATTCCATGTCATCATCCTATTTTTGATCGTATGGGGTATAATTTCATCACCCAAATCATTAATAATTTTTGCACAAAAAATGAGGATGTGACAACCCTCTCCCTTTTAAAAGAATTTCATCCTCGAAATTTAATCTTAATTCTCTTATCGTTAGTATCATTCGAGGAACTCTGAAATTCACATCATATTCATTATCTAAATATTCTCTATCATACGTTTATGCATGTAAATCATTTATCCTTAATATCAATTTAAGTGTGAATATCAGTATATATGCACATGCATAACTTATTATCTTTATAAGTTTAATCAATTCGTCATATAATCTTAGTACTTTTTTATGCAACCTTCATGAACATATCTTTGTTCATATAAACTTATCATTTTTCTATATAATTTCTCAAGCATATCTTTGCTTGTAGCAATAAGGTATAATGTTTGTTTATACCTGTATTTTACTAAGCATTAATTAGTTCATAATCTCCTTAAAATATCCATCATATTTGATGAAAATATTTATTATTTCTTAATTTATGCCATATTTTTCCACTTATGCATATTTATCATCTATGCATAGATCTATTATCATTCTTTCATCTAATAATCATAGATGTATACATTCAATCATAGTTCTATTTTTCATGTTTTCATCTATTTCACATAGATGTACTACTACAGTCTTAAACATACTGTAAATCATATACATGAAATTAATCCATACCTTGACTCAAATGTGCTCCTTTTTACTAAAAACATCAACTTTGCCATTCTTCTATATGCAACATCAATCTTAGATAACTTTTGCACTTATAACATAATAGATTATCCATAAAACTCAATTGTTTAATAACATTATTAACTTTTCATAATATCACCATAAATACTATGACATATCATTATGCATAGTTCATCATCTATATAAAATCTAATGACAACATGTTACATATTGTATGTATTTATGAAATTTTCTTATACTATAATAATAATCTTAAATATTATTGCTTATACGTATACTTAAACAATCCTGATCATATGCATATATATTTATATGCATTTTAATCATTCCTTAATATGCTCTTTACATCATTTCCATTACCCCTTTTTCCACAATATTTTCACCTATCCATATATCCATACTTATACAGATATCAAACATTTTCTAATATGTTACACATTTTTGTAACATAAACAATCATCAATTACTTGCTCATATTAACATGATTATCAAATATGTTATACTTTTAAATAATAAGAATTATCATCAATTATTTACTTGTATTTCTATTGATGTATGTCAATTTGTATGCTTATTTAGCTATTTTTAGTTAGTGTTTAATGTTCATTTTGTTAGTTTTTGCTTTGATTTAGTATAATTTGATGAGTTTGTTGAAGTGTGTAGCATTAAAGAAGTAACAAAGAAGAAATGAAGCATTTTGGGACTTCAAGGAGTAAGTCACGATCATGACAGAAGTGATGCAAGGAAGACACTTTCAAGCAAAGTCATGATTGTGACATTCAAAGTCACGATCATGATAGAAGCTAAGCTGTTACACCCGCAGTAGAGACCCTAGGAGTTATGCATGTATGCGTGTGTATGCGTAGATGAATGATAGTATTGAATGGGTGTATGTTATGTGGATGAATGTATATTGATGGTTTTGTGTTTATGATTATATGTGTTGATATGAATTGGAATGCATGTCTCTACTTGCTTTGTTGTGTGTCGTCGCCTTATTGAGAAGCGTGTCTTCTTAGTTAGATGAGGGATGGCGAGTATAGGAGGTTTAGGAGTGTGTTGAGAAGTGTTGTTTGCTTAGCAAAGATGATTGTAACAGGTACCAGGGAGAGTAAGAGTGCCAATAGGCATAGTATGGGAGTCTAGGGAGTGGTACGAGCGTACGATATAGTCGTATAGTTGTACGAGATAGGGGAACTATAGGGATTTTAGGTCCTGGAGTGCGTACGGGCGTACAAAAGGGAGGTATGGCCAGAAGCAAACTTGTAGGAATTTGCGTTTGTCAGGAAAATCAAGTACGTACGGGCGTACCGTTGCTCGTAGGAATTGTGTGCATCAGAAGCTTTAATTCGGTGCGGGCTTACCAAGTTCCATACGGCCGTACGCGACTTAAGTTTGACTTTTTAAGGGTTATGATTGAATGTATTTCTTTAGTTTCCTTCCTTTTTCTTCAAACTAAAACCCTCCTATACCCTGTCAAACATTCCGGTTAGAGTTCTTAAGCTTCTGGAAGGCGTAGAAACCAGAGATTAAGCTAGAGACTTGTTAAGACAAGATCACTGGCTTATATTAGACGTAGCTTGATTTTTAGGTTTGTGCTAGTTTTGTATCTTTTGCCACCTTTGGCTTATTTCTGTTGCCTTAAGACTTGACCCAAGTCTAGGCTTGTATTTCTGCTTTGAATTTTATTCTTTGATGTGTGCTATGTGGATGCTTATTGTTCGGATGCTTGGATTGATGTTTCCTTTACTTGATTATATGATGAATGGTCCAAGCTTTCGCATATAAGATGAATTGTTTATAATGACATGCGGACATGCATGGAGATGAATAGGGAATGGAAAAAGAGAGGAAAGAAAGTGAGAAATGAGGGTAGAGCTCAGCTCTGGGCATACTGGGTCAATAATGAGAATGGGATTCCTACAGGAATCATTAGATAAGTAACCTCCCAAGAAGGAAGATGAGTCTCGAGACCTACAGTAGGATTTGAGTGCAGAGGACTCCACAGTTATGTGGCCTCCTATGGGAGATGAGTACCGGTACCTATCGGGACCTAGTATGTTTGAAAGGAATGTGCACAATTACAGGAAAACAAGAGTGAATGAATGAGAGGAGGATGACGGAGACTGCTAGGCACAGTTGCATACGCATTGTATAAGATGCTAGATTGCATTATTATGATATGATGATTGCTATGTGATATATGTTTGTTATCTGTGTTCTAGCATCACTAAGTTTATCTCAGCGTTTGTCATTTCATGAACGTAGGTTCAAAGCCCTCGGGTGAGCGCGCAGAGGACTAGAGGTCGTCAGCTGAGATAGACTGATCTCAACTTGGTACGGGACTCTCGCGGCATACTCCAACCCCTATTTGGTTGTGTAGCTAGTCTGGCAGTAATTGTGTACTCATTGTATATCTTTTGGTGGTAGTATGTATGCACTCACTTATTTGTAAGAATCATAACAGATTATATATATATATATCAGTTTTGGTATTACATGTTATTTATCTTGCTTGAGTGTATACCAGGTTTATTCAGGGGTATTAGCACATCGCGATGCTTCCGTCGTACCACCAGCATTAAGCTTAGAGATGTGTCCCCATATGACGTCTTCTTGATGCATCCTTTATGGTATAGACATCGGTCTTCTTTTAGGAACCGCTGTCTATGCTTTGGGAGCATGTCTTCCTGGGTATGGGCCGGGTGTGACATGTTTTAGTGGTATCAGAGCTATGGTTTAGCTAGCTGGATTGGATAGGGGTTTGTTAGGACTACTGCCTGTGTCTAGGAAGCTACACTTGAGGAGTTGCCAGTCCTTACCGCTGCTGACTATTAGGTTTATGTTGATGTTTGTTATGTTACAGAGTCAGTGTTATGACGGATAGAGCCATCATTGTGGGTGAAGAGGAGGGGGGTAACTTTAATCCCCAGGAAAGTTCATCTGAGATGGGAAATGTGAGTGGGAGGCAACCACGACAGGAGGAACAGGCTGGGCTAAGTGTGAAAGCACCATAAGTTGATAGGGTTGACGCCTCAGCAGCTGATCTAATGGCAGCGCATTTTGCTCAGTTTCTTCAGTTTATTCGGGCACAGGGTCAGACATTACCTGTAACCCCAGCACCACCTCCACCCCCGCCAGAACCAAAGGAAGAGTACAAGCTAGATTTTAAGAAGTTAAGAGCATATGGGGCTATGAATTTTATTGTGATGATTGACCCATATGTAGATGAGACTTGGTTAGAGAAGATACAAAGAGTTCTAAGGCAGTTGAAGTGTCCCGAGACTGCCAAGTTTGAGTACACCATCTCCCTGTTACAAGAAGATGCATATGAATGGTGGAAAACTATTCTGCAGAGTATGGCCGATCCTCCGGTACTTACATGGGCTGACTTTCAGAGGGAGTTCCGATAGAAATATGTGCCAATGACCTATATAGATCAGAAGCTGCATGAGTTCCTGAATCTGAGGCAGGGGAACATGACAGTGGTAGAATATGAGAGGGAATTCACGAGGTTAGCCTACTATGCCAACAATATCTTGACTTCTGGGTGAGAGCGGTGTAAGAGGTTTGAACAAGGTTTGGATCTTTGTATTCGAGCATTGGTTCATGGTTTTAACTATGCTGACTTTTCAGATTTAATGGCCAATGTGTTGAATCAGGAGCGGATTCTGTTAGAGGGGCAGATGAGACAAGAATCTGTGAGGAGATCGTTCTGAGAACTGAGTTCTTCAATGGGATCCCCAAAGAGGGGGAGATTCAGAGGTCCCTTTTCTTCACGACCGGTAGGAGTACAACCACCACCACCTCGACTGATACAGAGTGAGAGACCCACATATTCTAGTGGCAGTGGCAGTACGGGGTCCGGATTGATGGCATGTCGCACTTGTAGCCAGACGCATCACGGGGCTTACTGGATGGGGTCAGATTTTTGTTATCGTTGTGGCTATGCTGGGCACTATGCCAGAGAGTGTCCTACCTATGACAACATCCTAGTACACACTGTGTCAGAGGGTGGTTTGTATCAGCAGCAGAGCCCGAATGTGAGATTGGGTTTAGGCAATCATCAGAGTGCCAAGAGAGGCAGAGGAGGCCGTGACAGTGGGAGCCGAGGCACAAAGCAAGAGTCTGTGAACCAAGCAGTTGGCGTTCCTACCAAAGTGTATAACCTGGTTCAGTAAGATAAGTAGCATGCCTCTGATGTCGTAATCGGTAATGTCTTTATCTCTAATCATGAGGCATTAGTGTTATTTGATCCGGGTTCTTCGCATTCATACATTAATATAGAGTTTGCCCGAGTACTTGAGATGGGTAGTGAGGAGTTAGGTTATGAGATAGTTGTATCGAGTCCGTTAGGTAGGAATGTCATAGTGGATAGGGTGTTGAGACAGTGTCCTTTGGTCATGCATGGTGTGTGTTTCCTATCTGATTTAGTGGAGATGTCGTTTAGGGATTTTGATGTTATTTTGGGTATGGAATGGTTAGCATAGTACAGAGCAATGATGGATTGTCATCAGAAAACTGTGACCTTATAGCATCCAGATAAGATTGTGGTTGTGATCCAAGGAAATGTGTCATCCGTCATGGCGAGGTTGATTTCTGCAGTGACAGCACAACGATTAATAGCACAGGGTTGTGAAGCAATCCTCACACATGTAACAGACACTAGACAGAGGGAGGTTCAGTTGTCAGATATCCAGACCGTTTGTGATTTTTCGTATGTTTTTCCTGCAGAATTGCCAGAGTTGCCACCGGAATGAGAAGTTGAGTTTGAAATAGAGGTGCTACCAGGTACAGAACCAATTTCTATTACACTTTATAGAATGGAAACATTGGAATTGAGGGAGCTAAAAGTGCAGTTGCAAGAACTCCTAGAGAAAGGCTTCATTAGACCGAGCATCTCACCTTGGGGTGCACCAGTATTGTTCGTCAAGAAGAAAGATGGGACGATGCAGATGTGTGTTGACTACTAGCAGCTTAACAAGGTAACTATCAAGAACAGGTATTCATTGCCGCGTATTGATAACTTGTTTGACCAGTTGAAGGATACCGCAGTGTTCTCTAAGATTGATTTGAGATTGGGGTATCATCAGCTTTGGGTAAAAGAGGGCAGTGTAGCTAAAACAGCATTCCGTACTCGTTATGGGCACTATGAATTCTTAGTAATGCCATTTGGATTGACCAACGCACCAGCAGCATTCATGGCCCTAATGAATACAGTGTTTGCAGACTACTTGGATTAGTTTGTAGTGGTTTTCATAGATTATATCTTAGTGTATTCGAAAACAAGTGAGGAACATGACAGGCATCTGAGATTAGTTCTGCAGTGATTGCGAGAGAAGCAACTGTATGGTAAGCTTTCTAAGTGTATGTTTTGGTTGGAATAAGTAGCATTTTTAGGGCATGTTATTTTAGTAGAGGGTATCCGAGTTGACCCAAGCAAGATAGAAGCAGTTTTGAGTTAGCCGATACCACAGAATATCAGTGAGATCCACAGTTTTCTGGGATTAGCTGGTTACTATCGACGGTTTGTCAAAGGGTTCTCGATGCTTGCCTTACCATTGACAACATTGCTCCGGAAAGATGCTTCTTTTTATTGGTCAGAAGAATGTCAGCAGAGCTTTGATAGACTGAAAGACTGCTTGGCACAAGCTCCGGTGTTGATGTTACCTATGCCGGGGAGAGCCTTTACTGTTTATAGCAATGCTTCACTTAATAGTTTAGGTTGTGTGTTGATGCAGGATAGGAAAGTGATAGCATACGCCTCACGATAGCTAAAACCGCATGAGAAGAATTATCCGACACATGATTTAGAGTTGGCAGCCATAGTGTTTTCACTAAAGATTTGGCGTCATTACTTGTACGGAGAGTTGTGTTACATGTACACAAACCACAAGAGCCTAAAATATTTGGGTACACAGAGAGAACTGAATTTAAAGCAATGATGGTGGTTAGAATTGATTAAGGACTATGATTGCATCATTGATTATCACCCGGGCAAGGCTAATTTAGTAGTGGATGCACTAAGTTGCAAGTTATTTGCGGGCTTGAGACACTCATCTTTGATGCTGGTACTGGAAATGTGACAGTTACATGGTATGTTGACAGTGCAACCTGAGTGTCTCCTAGCCCAGTTACACCTGCAAGTTAAACCCGTGTTGACTGAACAGATTCAGAAAAGTGTTATGGATGATGAGAAATATCAGAAATAGTTATAGAAAGTTCAGGCCGGTAAAACTACTCTTTTTAATGTGGACAGCGATGGTAACTTACGACATGGTACTCGACTATATATCCCTGCAGACCGAGAGCTAAAGAAATAGATACTAGAGGAGGCTCATGAGTCTACGTATGCTTATCATCTGGGGAGTACTAAGATGTACAGAGATTTGAAACAATACCACTGGTGGGTAGGTATGAAGACAGAAATAGCATATTATGTTGCTAAGTGTTTAGTATGCCAGCGTATCAAAGCAGAACATCAGGTACCAACAGGATTATTAAGTCTGTTACGGCTTTCAAAGTGGAAACGGGACCGTATTACTATGGATTTTATTACAGGCTTACCAATGATGCAAGTTAGACATGATGCAGTCTAGGTCATAGTGGACAGGTTGACAAAGATAGCTCATTTTTTACCTGTACGCATGGACTACAGTTTGGAATGATTGGCTAGTTTGTATATTTCTGAGATTTTTCGATTGCATGGAGTTCCGTCCGCGATTGTGTCTGACAGAGATCCTCAGTTTACGTCACATTTTTGGGGTACTTTTCAATGAGCTTTGGGTACTAGAGGTTAGTTTAGTACAGCTTTTCATCCACAGACCGACGGACAGTCAGAGCGAGTGATACAAATTCTAGAGGATATGTTGCAAGCTTGTGTCATGGAATGGGAAGGTAGTTGGGATCGTTATATTCCTTTGATTGAGTTTGCCTACAACAACAGTTATCAGACCACTATCCATATGGCACCGTACGAGGCGTTATATGGACGATGATTTCAAACGTCATTACACTGGGATGAAGTAGGTGAACGGAGATTGATTGGTCCCAAGTTAGTGAAACAGGCAGAGGATCAGGTGCAATTGATTAAGAGTCGACTGAAAGCTGCTTTCAATCAAAGTAAGTCCTATGTGGATCTAAACAGGTGAGATATAGAATATCAAGTTGGAGATAAGGTATTTTTTAAGGTGTCTTCGTGGAAGAAAATTATGCGCTTTGGATAGAAGGGTAAGCTGAGCCCGAGATTCATTGGTCCGTATGAGATTCTTGAAAGGATTGGACCCTTAGCTTATCGGTTAGCATTGCCACCTGAGTTGGATTGGATCCATAATGTTTTTCATGTCTCGATATTGAGGAAATATAAATCAGATCCTTGGCATGTTATTCCAGTTGATACCATAGAGGTGCAGTAAGATTTGACTTGCAGTGAGGAGCTAGTACAACTTCTAGCCCGAGAGACGAAACAGTTACAAAATAAGCAGATACCGTTAGTCAAAGTGTTATGGAATCATCATACCAGGTAGGATGCAACGTGGGAATGAGAGGCTACCATGAGAGCTCAGTATCCCCACCTTTTTACCAGTAAGTGTAGTAGGAATTTCGGGGATGAAATTTCTTTTTAGGAGGGAAGAGTTGTTACACCCGCAGTAGAGACCCTATGAGTTATGCATGTATGCGTGTGTATGCATAGATGAATGATAGTATTGAATGGGTGTATGTTATGTGGATGAATGTATATTGATGGTTTTGTGTTTGTGATTATATGTGTTGATATGAATTGGAATGCATGTCTCTACTTGCTTTATTGTGTATCGTCGCCTTATTGAGAAGCGTGTCTTCTTGGTTGGATGAGGGATGACGAGTATAGGAGGTTTAGGAGTGTGTTGAGAAGTGTTGTTTGGCTTAGCAAAGATGATTGTAACAGGTACCAGAGAGAGTAGGAGTGCCAATAGGCATAGTATGGGAGTCTATGGAGTGGTACGGGCGTACGGAATAGCCGTATGGTTGTACGAGGCAGGGGAACTATAGGGATTTTAGGTCCTGGAGTGTGTACGGGCGTACCAAAGGGAGGTACGACCGGATGCAAACTTGCAGGAATTTAGGTTTGTCAGGAAAATCAAGTATGTACAGGTGTACCAAATGGGGTACGGGCGTACTGTTGTTAGCAGGAATTATGTGCATCAGAAGCTTTAGTTTGGTGCGGGCATACCAAGTTTCGTATAACCGTACGCGACTTAAGCTTGACTTTTTAAGGGTTATGACTGAATGTATTTCTTTAGTTTCCTTCCTTTTTCTTCAAACTAAAACCCTCCTATACCCTATCAAACATTCCGATTAGAGTTCCTAAGCTTCTGGAAGGTGTAGAAACTAGAGATTAAGCTAGAGACTCGTTAAGACAAGATCACCGGCTTATACTAGACGTAGCTTGATTTTTAGGTTTATGCTGGATGATTCTTGTTTGTGCTAGTTTTCTATCTTTTGCCACCTTTGGCTTATTTCTGTTGCCTTAAGACTTGACCCAAGTCTAGGCTTGTATTTCTACTTTGAATTCTATTCTTTGATGTGTGCTATGTAGATGCTTATTGTTCGGATGCTTGGATTGATGTTTCCTTTACTTGATTATATGATGAATGGTCCAAGCTTTCGCATATAAGATTAATTGTTTGTAATGACATGCAGACACGCATGGAGATGAACGGGGAATGGAAAAAGAGAAGAAAGAAAGTGAGAAATGAGGGCAGAGCTCAGCTCTAGGCATACTGGGTCAACAATGAGAATGGGATTCCTACAGGAATCATTAGATAAGTAACCTCCCGAGAAGGGAGATAAGTCTCGAGACCTACAGTAGGATTTGAGTGCAGAGGACTCCACAGTTATGTGGCCTCCTACAAGAGATGAGTACTGGTACCTATCGGGACCCAGTATGTGCGAAAGGAATGTGCACAATTATAGGAAAACAAGAGTGAATGAGTGAGAGGAAGATGAGGGAGACTGCCAGGCGTAGTTGCATACGCATTGCATAAGATGCTAGATTGCATTATTATGATATGATGGTTATGATGATTGCTATGTTATATATGTTTGTTATCTGTGTTCTAGCACCACTGAGTTTATCTCAGCGTTTATCATTTGATGAGCGTACGTTCAGAGCCCTCGGGTGAGCGTGCAGAGAAGGACTAGAGGTCGTCAGCTGAGATAGACTGATCTCGACTTGGTATGGGACTCTCGCGGCATACTCCGACCCTTTTTTGGTTGTGTAGCTAGTGTGGCAGTAGTTGTGTACTCATTGTATAGCTTTTGGTGGTATTATGTATGCACTCACTTATTTGTAAGAATCATAACATATTATTTATATATATATATATATATATATATATATATATATATATATCAATTTTGGTATTGCATGTTATTGTATCTTGCTTGAGTGTATGCCAGGTTTATTCAGGGTTATTAGCACATCGTGATGCTTCCGTCGTACCACCACCATTAAGCTTAGAGATGTGTCCCTATACAATGTCTTCTTGATGCATCCTTTATGGTATAGGCATCGGTCTTCTTTTGGGGACCGCTGTCTGTGCTACGGGAGCATGTCCTCTTGGGTATGGGCCAGGTGTGACATAAGCCAAGAGAAAGAGGAGCCAAGCCAAGTCAAGTCACGATCGTGATAGAAGGAAGGAAGCCCGAGCACCATCAAATAAGCAAGTCATGATCATGACCTGAGAAGTCACGATCGTGACTTCTCAATTATGAGCCATTTAAAGCATGAAATCTACAGAAGATTAAGAGGGAGAATGGGATCCATGGGGGGAACAAAAACAAAAAGCTTTAATGGAGACCTCATAGGTAAAGAAATCAACAAGATGGGCAAGAATATAAACAAATTGGAGTTAAAGTTGGAGGACCCCTACTCAAAGCATAAAAGGAGGTTAGCATCTAGGGTTAAGGAGGCATTCACCATCTGCACTAGTAGTAGTCTGACCCTTAAGGTAATTTTGTATAGTGTTCTTCTTTGTTCTTCATTTCTTCTTGTATTTTTCTCTTCAGCCATGAATGGCTAAGTACTTTGTGTAGGATTTGATCTCTGAATCACTTATTGGGATAACTGATTATGCTTTGTTAATATTACTATGAATGCTTAATTTTAAAGTTTGATTTTGGAAACAAAACCTCTGCTTTATGATTGCAATGAGAGTTAGATTATAGAATGCTTGTTCATTGAGAGATGTTTAATTCTAAAGGTTAGTTTTCTAAATGATTACTTAAGCTTTGTGATTGCAACGAGAGTTGGATTGTGGAAAGCTTATTCATTCTGGTTAGATCGGTGTGTGAGAGAGATTTACATACTTCTAATTCCTATATGATTGCTAGATAGTTTCCCTAATTGGAGGACCCTGATTATGATTAAGGAATTCTGAAGATTAGAGTGAGATTTAGTTTATTTTGCCTTGAGAGAGGATTTTCAATGTCGTGGGATATCTTGGGTAGCAATAAGCACATGACTGTCATTCTAGTTAGGTTATGATAATTTCAAGTCCTATGTTCCTTATCATTTATGTTATCTTCTTGCTTTTGAATCCATTTCACTTCTTTATGTATTCCTTTCAATAATTGCTTACTTCCAAATACCAACCCATTTCCTCGCTTAAACAAATCAAAAATCCAAGTAGTGGTGGATAAATAAATAAATCCTCGTTGGATCAATATCTTGCTATAGTAATCTATATACTTGCAGTGAAGTAGTGAATAAAACTAATGTCGTTTCAGGGATGATCAAGTTTTTGGCATCATTGCCAGGGATTTATGAGTTTAACATTGCTACAAAGAGAGTAAAGTTTGATTTAAGCATTTTGTGTTATTTTTAAATTTTTGAGTTATGTAGGTGTATGAGTAGGAGAACCAAGAACTCTCAAGCACCATTGTTAGAAGCTTATGAAGATCCAACAAGGCTTGAAAGAGAAAACTGAAGAATTGCTCAGGAAAGGATTGTGCAAGAAAATCCAGCAGAAATGGCATAAGAATAAAGAACATTGATGGATGTAGTCAGGACTAGTTTCTATGCTAACCAACAAAGCATAATGAGCCTAACTGTTGCAGCCAATAATTTTGAGATCAAGCCAGCTCTATTGCAAATGCTGCAGTCTTCAGTATAATTTTTTGGTTTACCAAAAGAGGACTCTAGTGCTTATATTTTATATTTTCTGAAGATTTATGATACTTTTAGGTACAATGGAGTGATAGCGGATGTTATAAGACTAAGGTTATTCCCATTTATGTTGAGGGACAAAGCAAAAATTTGGCTTAACTCATTGACCCCAAGGTCAATTACAACTTAGGACCAGCTTGTGCAAGCATTTATGGCTAAATACTTTCCTTTGGCAAAGACTGCAAAGATCATTAAAGAGATCACCAACTTCCAGTAGATGGATAGTGAATCTCTATATGAAACCTAGGAAAGATTCAAGGAGCTACAAAGGAAATGCCCTCATTATAACTTGCTAAGAGAGTTGATGCTCCAGACATTCTAAAATGGAGTGAACACAACCACCAGAGAGACCATTGATGCAGCAGCTGGAGGGTCCCTGATGAAGAAGACCATAGAGGCAGCATATGAACTGCTGGAAGAAATGGCAGCCACCAATGAATTATGGGCATCAGAAAGGTCTAAAAGGGTAATCAAAGAACGTAAGGGTGTTTTATCACTTGATGCTATTAGTGCTTTGCAGGCTGAAGTTACAAATTTGACCAAGCAAATAAGTAACTTATCAAAGGTGTCAAGCTCTTGTGAGCTATGCAGACAAGTAGGACATGCGGTGAATGAATGTAATGCATGTGAGCCATGGAGTAGGTTAGTTTTATGGGGAATATACCATACTCCATGGGAAGACAAGGTAACAATCCCCACTCCAATTTATATAATCCAGGATGGTAAAACCATCCAAATTTTTCTTGGAGTAATAATGCATGAAATGTGCAAAAAGTACAGCAACCAACACTCCTCAATATAACAATTTTGAGTCTAAAATGGAGAAATTCATGGAGCTACTAGCAAAAAAATTGAATAGTCAGGAGGAATCACAAAAGAGAATGGAAGCAAAGTTTGATCAAATCATAAAGAACCATTCCTCTTCCATCCATAACTTAGAAGTACAGATGGGGCAGCTGGTTATAGTAATTGTATAAAGGAATCTTGGAGGACTTCCAAGCAATACCGAGCCAAAACTCAAGGATCAAGTGAATGCAATTCAATTAAGGAGTGGTAAAGAGCTACACAATAAAGGTAAGGAACCTGTTGTTGTTAAGAATGAGTGTAGGAACAAGGAAAGAAGGCAAAGCAGCAGTGGAGCTGGAACTTCATATACTGAGATAGAGGAAAGTCACTATCACGATCATGACATTGAAAGTCATGATCATGACAATAACACCAGAAAGAGAAAAGAGAAGGAGAAAGAGCCAGGTAAGTATATGCTACCCATTCTATTTCCGCAAAGATTAGTACAACATAAAGTATATGAAAAGTTTACTGCATTTGTGGAAAAATTAAAAAAATTAAGAATTAATGTGACATTTGCTTAGATGATTCAAGATATACTAAAATATGCAAAGTTTGTAAAGGAAATCTTAGCACACAAACACACAATTGATGATACACAACCAGTTTCATTAATAGGAAACTGTAGCTTAATAGTTTCAAGTAAAATGCCATCTATGAGATCCCAGAAGTTTCACTATCCTATGTAAAGTAAGAGATTTGGTATTTAACAAATGTTTATGTGATTTGGGCGTAAGTATCAACTTGATACCGTATGCACTTTTTTAAAAGCTAGGTATTGGAGAAATCAAGACTACTTCTATGGTGATCCAGCTGGTTGATCAGTCGATGAAGAAACCATTCGGGATCATCGAGGACATTTTAGTGAAAGTGGATAAGTTCATCATTCCAGTAGATTTTGTTGTGCTGGATTACAATGAAGATGTCAATTGTCCACTAATTTTAGGAAGACCTTTTATAAATACAAGAAGAGCATTAGTCGATGTGCATGAAGGAAAACTCATCCTTCGAATTGATGATGAGTGAACAAAATTCAATATGAGAAAGGCAATGAAATAGCCAATGGAGGGTGAGGTGTGCATGAAGGTAGACATAGTTGATGAATGTGTATCTACTGTCGTGAATGAAGAAGTGCAAAATGTCATAATAGAGGAAGGGGCTAAAGTAATAGGTGAGGAAGGTGGTGAATCACCTAGAACAGAACAACTGGTAAGAAATGCTAACCCTACTCCCCCTTCAATTAAGAAACCACTTATGCTAGAACCAAAAATCATGCCAAAACATTTGCGGTATGCTTTCTTAGGGAGTAATGAAACACTACCAATTATTATCTCTAATAAGCTAACTTTGGCACAGGAGGGAAAGCTGCTCAAAATGGTGTGGAGGCACATTGGAGCTTTAGGTTGGCAGCTATCGGATATTAGGGGAATCTGCTGTGATATATGGTCATGCATAGAATACACTTGGAAGAGGGAAACAAGCCTGTTCGTGAGAGGCAAATGAGACTTAATCCCAACATGCAAGATGATATGAAAAATGAGGTAATTAAGCTCCTGGATGTAGGTATTATCTATCCTATTTCTGATAGTGAGCGGTGAGTCCTGTCCAATGTGTACCTAAAAAAGGTGGCATGACTATCATAGAAAATGATAAGAAGGAATTGCTGTCAACTAGGACAGTGACTAGTTGGAGAGTTTGCATAGACTATAGGAAGTTGAACAATGCTACTTGGAAAGATCACTTTCCTTTACCCTTTGTTGATCAAATGATAGAGAAGATAGCAGGTCACTCTTTTTATTGTTTCTTAGATGGCTATTCAGGTTATAATTAGATTTTCATTTTTCCTCAAGATCAAGAGAAAAAACTTTCACATGTCCTTATGATACATTTGCTTATAGGCATATGCCTTTTGGTTTGTGTAATGTGCCTGCCATTTTTTAGAGATATATGATTGCTATATTTACTGATATATTGAGGAATTTATGGAAATATTCATGGATGACTTCTTAGTGTTTGGAGACTCTTTTGAGTCTTGTTTGAAAAATTTAGAGCGGGTCTTGAAACACTGTGAGGAGACCAATTTGGTGCTGAATTGGGAAAAGTGCAATTTCATGGTAGATGAGGGAATTGTGCTTGGCCACAAGATCTCTACGAAAGGTATTGAGGTGGACAGAGCTAAAATTGAGGTGATATCTAATCTACCACCACCACAGAACATAAAAGGGATAAGAGAATTCCTTGGACATGCGAGATTCTATCGCCGCTTTATAAAAAAAATTTCTATCATTGCTAGACCCTTGATGATTCAAGGATGTTGTGTTCAATTTTAATAATGAGTGTTTGAATGCTTTTAATACTTTGAAGCATGCTTTAACCACAGCTCTGGTTTTAACTTCACCGGATTGGTCTTTACCTTTTGAAAGCATGTGTGATGCTAATGACTTTGCCTTAGGATGTGTATTAGGGCATAGAAAGAATAAGAAATTACATGCCATTTATTATGCTAGTAAAACATTGACTGGACCATAACTGAATTGTACTACCACTGAAAATGAGCTTCTAGCAGTAGTCTTTACATATGATAAGTTTAAAGCTTATCTTCTGGGTTCTAAAGTCATTATTTTAACTGACCATACTGCTTTGAGGTATTTTTTGCAAAGAAAGATGCAAACCAAGACTGATTAGGTGGGTATTGTTGCTTCAAGAATTTGATATTGAAATCAGGGATAAGAAAAGAGCTGAAAATGCAGTTGTAGATCATCTTTTGCGACTGGAAAAGGATGAAGATGATGGTGAAGAAAGCAAGCCTATCAAGGAAGAGTTTCCCAATGAGTCTATTTTTATGTTGCAGAAAAAGAAACTTCCTTGGTATACAGATATGGCTAATTACTTAGCCTATAGTATAGTGCCTTCTGATGTTTCGTATCAACAGTGAAAGAAGTTCTTTGCCAACATTGAGTATTATCAGTGGGAGGAACTGTCGCACCCTAAATTTTGAGCTTCTCAGACCGATTGGGATGAACTGGGTCTATTCCATCATTGTTTTGCCTTTACGGGCATTCCCGGTTCATTCTGGTGCGGTCCAGGGTTCAGTTTAGGGTTGCCTTAGGGTTTTTTGGCATTTTGGGTATCATACCCGTTCGGATATCTTGGACCCCATTTGGGTATGAAACTTACCCGTTCGAGTAAGTTGTTTACCCGAATCGCCCTTTTAAGTATACCCGTTCGGGTATGTTCCTGAGTCAGTTATAATTTGAATTTCTGTTATTTTGGTGGGAGGAAGCTTTGGCTAGGGTTTTTCAGATTCTATTTTCTCTCAATTCTGATCAAAGAACGCGATTTGCAACTTGTTTCTAGGCTTGAATTTAGTTTGAAATTGATTAAATCTAATAGAAACTAACTTGTTTTGACTAGTTTTAATTGAAAACTTAAAAAAAACCTAAGCATTTGTGTTTGGATTTGAGTTTGATTACCTAACATTGTGGATTTGGATTGGAAAAGCTTGAAGTTGCTTGGAGAATCGACATAGGTAATGATCTACAACTTATTATTTGATTGTTTGTTGATTTTCATTTGATTTTCATTTGATTTCATTGCATTTTGATTGAGTTTTATGCATTTTCAATTCATTTTGATGTTGTAAATGTGATATAATGCGAGATTAATGCATGATATTGTATGTTAATGGTTTGGAATTAATCAGAAATTGAATTTGATTGCATTACATTGAAATTAACTAGTTTTGATTAGTTTTTGATTAAAATACTAAAATCTAATTAGTTTGATTAACTTTGAGTTGATTACTTACCTTGACATTGGATTTCTGATTGGATAAA
>CANYBF010579140.1:0-19723 GCA_948192965.1 Dalechampia spathulata | reverse complement strand
AAATCTTACCTTTTGTTGATTCTCCTAGTGATTCTTCAAGCTTTGATCCTTCCAAAGTCAAGGTATTCAACCAAACTAACTAAAATCAAGTTAAACTTAACTAGATCCTTTAAGTTTTGATTGAAATTAAAACCAAAGATTAAATTCTAATTTCGTAGGTTTAGAGGAGTTAATTTTTTAATTAATTTTTTTGTTCTCATTTCTTCATCTCCCCTTTCATCTTTAGCAAATTATCAAATTATAAGTGTCTGAGGAAACTTACCCATTCGGGTATCTATTGGGGAGCGATTCGGGTAAGTTACATACCCGTACGGGTAAGTAACATACCTGAATCGCTTCCTTAAGGATACCCGTTTGGGCAAGTACCTAGAATGCCCAAAATGCCCTTCTAGCAACCCTAATTCGAATCCTGGAATGCACCGGGACAAACCGAGATTCCCGTGAGGGCAAAATGACGAGGAGATAGGCTTGATTCATCCCAATCAATCCGACCGATCCAAAATTAGGGTGCGACAACAGCTTTCAACATAAAATGGGGGGGGGGACTCTTAACACTTAATTTTCTTTGATACACCTTTGTATAGGTCTCCATTTTTTAATCTGAGTTACATACGTGTGTTTTAGAATTTTATAAGTCATTTGGACATGTGGTGCATAAGGTTTACAACTTTGGTAAGTCGGTACATGAAGTGTATTTTCAACTTCATGCTATGCATACAATTGAATTTCTAACTTCATACGTCATATATCACACTTCATGCAATATATAAAGTTCAAAAAATTGTAAATTTTTGATATTGCTAACTTATTTTAGGCACTTATGCATTGACTTTTATAAATACCCTTTAGGTAATAACTTTCAAAGGACTTTTAATTAAATTTAAGGCAAAACTCCATCAAAATTAACTCTCACTTAATTACATCTTAATTAAGCTCTTAATTAGGTAATTATTGACTAATTAATCATATTAAAAACCCTAATCATGTTTAAAAATCAAAGTTTAAGAGTTCATTAAGCATTGATAAGTCTCTTTTCTTCTTATTTTATTCTCTTTTTAATGGGTTTTATTTGTGATTTGGCCTCACTATGGCTTGATTGATTTGCAATAGTAAGATATTTATTTCTTTTATTTTTGCTTAAAAACTCAACTTTTCTTTTTGTAAAGCATCTATATGACACATATATCACTTTATATATCATATATAGTTGTATTTTTCATAACATATGGTGCATAAACTTCAATCTACAATGCATATAATGTTCTGGGTTCATAAAAACTTGAATTTTCAATCATTCTTGCTTCATTTTTTGATCCATTCAAAATTTCTAGTACCATTTGTGATCTTATAGTAATCCAAATGATCTGGATTCATCATAAATTATTTCTATCTAATTAATTTTGACTTTAAAAATCAATTTTTAAAATTAAATGCCACTTTTAATTTAATTTTATTATAATTGATGAGATTGAATTGGAATTTTATTGTTTGATCATCTCCATTTGATCCATAATGATGTTAGAGTCCATCAATTTCATGTCTTATGATCTAATTTAATTAATTTTACCATAAATCAATTTAATTTTGCTTAACTCTTTAATTAAATGCCATTTTTAGTTCTAATATATGATCTATTAACATGATTAGACTTAATTAGATGTTTAATTCATTTTCTATTTGATGCTATATGATCTTAGAATCTTCTAATTTATGTCTATGATCAATTTTTACCTAAAAATTGATTCCCAAAATTGACTTGCTAAATTGATTTTCAAATTAAATGTCATTTAATTTGATTTCCATGCTATTTAGATGATTGAAATTAACTTACGAATTAAATTAAGTCTAATTGATAGTTATGAGTTATATTGGAAGTTCCCTTGGATTTTTATGTCATTTTCACAACTCGACTTATGTTAATTGCATTTTCATGAATGTTGCCAAAACATTTAGTGGGCCTTGATCTTTCATTCATGATTGGTTATAGTATTGAATTGGTCAATAATGTCCTAAATTCTTTCTTATTGCCTAATATTAATTATTTATAGTTTTGATCATGCATTTTAACTCATGCTATCTAAGACCTCTTTCTTACTTTTCCTCGAGTAGAGTGGAGGAGACATCACTTGGTGTTTAATCTTATATCATCAAAGACCATTTGTAATAGAATAAGCTTCTATTTATTTGCTTTCCCCTCATATGTATGTCTTGCTATATTCTACATGTATCCTTCTATCTCTTCTATTCCTTTCTATACACCATTATTATTGTTACTTTACTACTTATCTTTGCTTTATTTACTTTATTGTCAGCATAATATGTGTTATGTGATTATATTCATGCTTATGGATGAAATATGCCTACCTAAGAATAGTTAAATGCTTACTACAATAAAAATTAATAACTTTAAAATGAATAGATATCATCACCTAAACTTGATCTCTAAAGGGTTTAACTTAGCACCCATGCTATGGATTGATTAAATGATTTTTTGAAACCATTCGATGGTGACACCATTCTATGCAAACTTACCACAAGTTTGTGTTATACCTCAAAGCAGCCCTTTGGGAATACAATCTTTTTCTTTAAACAGCCCCTCAATAGCCTATCATTGCATAAAGCTCCACTCATAGTGGTGACTCTACCAAGGACCTATGGTGAAAGAGCAGTGGTATCGAAAGTTTAGAGTTCTAAATTGATTTTATCATATTAAGTGGATTAATTGTGTTGTATAATATAGACACTTACATATCACACACCACCCTTGTCCTTTCTTAAATGATTATTATGGGTGAGTGAGTGCAGACTTCATTCAACTCTTCAAAAAAGCAAGTCTATCTTCACCATTCGTTACCTAGTACAAACACTAAATTATTTGATAAAAAAATTTAAAGAAACTAAAATAATATAAAATATATAAAGATTAAACTTATAATTAGGTTTAAATTAAGAGGTTAAATAGTGGTGACTCCACTCTGGACATGTGGTACATATAGCCTTATATGTTCTACACATAGGTTATGTGTGCAACACAATGCTATATGTGCAACATATAGTACAAACCCATTTAAAATTTTATTAATTTTTACAAACGTTCATGATAATTCCTCTCTTTTCTAAGCCTAGCCATAGCCAAATGCAATTTCCAATCCAATTTCAAGCCTAAACTAGCCTATAATGCAAAAATTCAACACTATATCAAAATTAAAAAACCAAACTAAAACATCAAAAATTTACATTCTCGGGAGGAGTTCAGAACCTATGGGAGTTCATGGTAAACATTTTTGTAATCGAATCACTATAAGTAATTGTATAGTAGGTTTTTTTAGTTTTCTCGATTAGAGCATAGCTTAGGATAGAAGTCAGGTTTTGGGGTGTCAATTGTATCTTAATTGCTACCATTCTTAAATGAAATGAAGAGTTTTGGTATTTTGGTTGAGAGAAGACTAAAATATAGGAGAGGAGGCAAGTGATTTTCAAAATGGAACCTCCTAAGTTTACAAAATTTAACATATATGTGCAACATATAGTGGACTATGTTTTACACATTCCTAAATTTTGCTAACATGAGTCAGCCTATAGGAGTGCCTGCTAATGTATGTTGGTTTTCCATGAAGATGCTTTTGGTGAATGAGGCTTCTCATAAAAATTTTAGAATTTTTGGAGCTAATCTTCCCTATGGAGTTCAATTTTCACAACCCATAATATTTGAAAACTACAGAAAATTAGACAAAATTCAATATACTGATATTAAAAAATTCACATATTTTCCTAAAACTAGTTCAATTCTAATTTCATTGATAAATTATGTTTCTTTGTCTTACCAAAGATAGGAAGTTGATACTATAAAGGATAAACTTGGTCAACCCTTTGACCACTAGTCAATCCATTAACTAGAAAGCACCTAACCTAAGTAGTGGGTCCTAAATGGTGCAAGCATGGAATTGATAATTACTCACCCTAAATCTAACAATTGATCACTTTAGTCCCATAGTTGATTAATTGATCCATTAGTAATCATTAAATTAAGTATTTGATTCATAAACCCTGGTAATAGGCATCTAAATGCAATTTTTAGGTGATTTTTGAGCCTTATAGCAAAGCCATCAGTCAAATAGATGACCATCAATCAACCTTGATTGATCGCACGAGCATCGGGCTCTAAATGGTAGCACTAGATCATAAGCTTCAGCATGAGCATCCCTAATGGATCATATTCAATCCCTGATGAAGAAATAAGCCTTAATACAAGTATTAAGCCTTAAGATGAGCATTGAGCCTTAACACGAGCACCAACCATGTACTCTCCTTTGCCTCTGGTGATGTTGGAAAGCTTCTTCTTTTCTCCTTTTTCTTCTTTTCCTTCATGGGTTTACTTGATTTTCATTAATTAATATCAATAAATGAATGTACAATAGCATTCATAGTTTCATGATCACTTCAATGATCTATACCATTCAAACATTCACTTATCTTTGCATTTCTATTTAGGTTTTTGCTAAAAAATATGATTTTATGTCAAATGAAACAAGTATATATGGCATATGAATATGTATATGTAGTGCATGTTCTTGTGTTTTCAGCTATATATGGTATATATAGCCTTATATGTGGTGCAAACAGTTGTTTGATTTACTAGAAATCTAGTTTTTTTTTTCATTCAAAATTCATTCATTTTTCAATCAACTTGAAGATACCAGTAGTATTTATGAATTCACAGTAGTCTAAGTGATATGGGATCGTCATATACTTGATGAAATTTGTTTAATTTTTGTTAAATATTATTTTCTAAATTCAAATACCATTTTAATTTGATTGAATGTAAATTGATGTGATTGGGTTTGATTTTGGATGCTTGTTCAATCTTCAAATGATATTAGATGATTTTCGAGTCTTCCAAGTTACTTCCCATGATCAATTGCTGATTTTTACTTAAGAATCAATTATTTTCAATTATTTTCCTAATTAAATGTCATTTTAATTTATTTTACATGCAATTTATGATAATTGAAATGACTTTGGATATTGAACAATTTTCAAAATGATATTAAATGATTTTGGAATCTTCTAATTCTTTCTTTTTGTTCAAACTATTAAATTTTTGCTTAAAGATTGATTTTTCATTTGATTTTCATTTGATCTTCATTTGATTTTGTAAATTGAGTCTAAATGATATGCTAGAGTATTTTAGGAATTCTCACTCATTTTCATAATATTTTCACGATCCCACTCATGATAATTATATTTTCCTTGAATGATTTCTAAACATATTTTAGTGGATCTCGATCCATGATTTATGCTTCCTTTATTGTGAATTAATCAATTGAGTCCTTACATCATCATTGTTACTTAATATTGATAGATTGCATTATTTGCTTGTGTGTTTTTATTCGTAATTTTTAGCTCGTACTACTTAAGATTCCTTTTTCCCAAGTTAAGGAAATGTTGTTTAACTAGCACTTATGCAATGGGTTAGTTGAACCAAATTCTAGAACTATCCGGTGATGACTCCATTTATGACCTCATATATATCTATTTCATTACTCAAGGAAGCCCCTCAAGGAGATTGCTTTATCACTTCCAAGAAGCCCCTAGTGTTGTCAATTGCCAGCTTTGCTCTATAAGCCTTGCCCACAATAATATCTCTAAACAATCTTAAATCTAATTTTCTAAACCAAAAATATGAATTTCAAACTTCAAATCTTATAAGTCTGAATTTTAGCAAAATTTATTTTTCTTTTGCCTACAATTGGAGGTCATAAGCACCTAATACTTTCAAAATTCTGCTAAAATGTGGATTTTATCTTCAGTTTCTATCTTTAGCCTAAAAGACTTGCAACATTCAAAAACAATAGAAAATCAACTATTTCAAAGGATTTTATCTATAAAGTAAACCTATTTATCATCATAAAATATACATAAAATATATTCTAACATATGCGAACATAAAATCATTAGCTTATACATAAAAATGAAATGAAGAAAATTATCACACCTTACCCCTTCTATAAGGTATGACATGCTCCTGTAATATGCTTAACAGATCCCACTTCACATCGAAATCCGCTAAACATATTACAATGGATGTTAAAAACAAAATCATGTGACTTAGTGAATAGTAAATCTTGAATAATACTCGATGAATAGTAACTCATAAATAGTACTCTTTGGCATAGTACTCATAAAGTAAAATAAACAAAATAAATGTATCCGTTGTAGTGAATTTAATGATAAAAACACAATCTACGTTCCATAACTTTTATAATTTAAAAGTCTCTAAACAATAGAGGAAACAATTATCAAATACAGCAGTATAAAAATTTTGACCGTATTTTTGATTATGAAAATGAAGGAATTTTAAATTTTTGCTATCACTTAAATACAAGCTATCGAAATGAAATTTCATGATATTCAATCAAATTAATGTATAAGTAAATAGTTTTAAGGTGACGAACAAATTAAAATGCAAACTCATTCATCAATAGAAGCACGATCCGCCATGGAAGTTGCCATCAATGTTACCATGTAAATCGTTTCTTTTCATCTATTTCTCTAGCTCGATCTTAACAACTGGTATCAGAGCGTGGTTAGATTCACCTCGATCTGGGGCCATAGAGGAATTAAATCACAATCTCACAGTACAAGCCACGAGAATATGCCAGAACGAGTTGACACCCGACATCAGGAAACAAACGGTATGATTTGTTACTCGAGGCGCGACCCACGGCATCCCGTATGCCACATTTTAACCTTAATGGGCCTATTAGGCCCAAATTAGGACCATTTAGCAAAACTCTATGTTTGGGGTAGCTAAATGAGAGGTTAAGGAAATTTATTCCTTTTGCTTAGAAGTGTAGAGAGAGAAAATCAAGAAATGTGTTGAATTATGCTACGTACATAGCCCTATATATGGCGCACATAGGTTTAGGATTTTTCAAATCCGGGCCAAAATTACAAAATTGTCACGCCCAAAAATTGCTCTATAAATATAGAGCTAAAATTCATTTAGTCTAAGTACATGCAGAAATGGTATTTGCACTTTCTAGTTTCAGCATGTTTATGTTATTTGCCTTAAATGTATAGATTTTGGTACTTTTTTGCATTCATATTCAATATGTCTCAGTGTTTCATATTAATATCTTTCAAAACACATTCTTAAATAACATTCTACTCATTCAATTTGCTTATGTATTATCTAAGCATTTACATATTATATATATATATAATTATTCATAAGGAAACCAAAAATACTCTCCATCTTCTTCATCCTTTCTCTTCATAAATCAAATACTAAGCTAAATATATGAGTATACTCTGATGTTGAGCCAAAATACTTGTTGTTCTTCATGGTTTATGGAAAGGCCGAAGCATCTTGGCTTAAGGAAGTTCAAAATCGCTCCACTTGATCATCATTGTTTCTTTTGATCTTAAAGATCCATTTATTACCAATGGCCTTTCTTCCTTGTGGTAGTGTCACAAGCTCCCAAGTCTTGTTCTTGTGTAAAGCCTCCATTTCTTCCTGCATTGCTGCTATCCACTGAGATGCATCTGAACTGCTCATAATATATATATATGTATACAGTCAACTGAAAAATATAATCTAATAAATTCTTTTTATGTTTTAAACTATCATAATATTATAACCATCAAAAGCCAGTTTGGTAAGCTCACATCACATACTTATGGAAAATATGTAAACAATGCACTTTTTCTCTGGGTATTTTTTTTCATAGTTGCATACGTACATCATATTTAATATAAAGACACATGCTAAATAACTACCTAAACGTTCTCCTCTAATAGCTTTTGCTTACTAGGTGCAAATCTCGCGTAGTCTTTATTTCTATCACTACTATGATCTACATTCATACAATGGAACACTGAGTATAAACTCAATGGTGTATAATAAATGATGCTTAAATAATAGTGTTAAAAAAATAACAAAATATTAAAAATTACATTCCTTCTTAAACATGTAAAAGAATAAACATTTCAAAATCATAGACTAAATAATCATGACGTATTATATAATCTCAAAATTATAAATCCTACAAGTAAATCATTTTTGCATTATTAATCATTTCCATTATATCCATAACTTGCGTCATAAGTTATAGTAACCTGTAACCCGAATGGGAGACGGGTCTCAATCTCACTCCTAAGATTACTATGTCATATTATACTATCTGTATCATAAGTTACAGTAATTAGATCACTATAACAAGAATGGGAGACGGGCTCAATCCCATCCCGAGGTGATATCCTATAATCTAGTATGCACACCTCTCATCGAGGAGGGAGCGGATCTCAACCTTCAACCCGATGAGGAATATCTCAGTGTAATCTGTCTATTACTGGTTATAAAACATAATTCTTTTTCAAGAATTCTCATCAAATCATACATCAAGTTAGGTGATATCATATAAAATAAATTAAATAAACAATAAAATAAAATTTTCATATAAAAGAATCCTTAACAACACAAATATCAATTCTATAATCCATTATAGAAAATAGACAATTAAATAATTATTTCATATAAAATCATTTTTCAAACACATACATTTTATATTTATTGTGCATAAACCTCAAATAGATTTTTCCTTTACTTCTTTTCCATTTCCTAAATTCTCCCTGTTAACTCCTTCAACTGTATTACAAAATAGTGACAGAACTATCAGAATAAGCTTAAACTTATTCTTTTCCACTACTATAAAAATTACAAAATAACTAAAAATTAACTTCCCACTTCTAGCCACCTTAATACACCATAAGAACTTAATATCCATGCAAGTAGCATACTTTAATCATCTTTTATAACTTATTTATCGACTTATCAAAATCACAGAATTCTGATGAAATTTCGATAGAATTCCATCTGTAATTCAGATATCCCAAATATATAAATCCATAATCTACTAAACCACCTGCAGAAAACATAATTACCTTCCTCCAATTTATCATTTGCACAACTCCAATTCATCATCCAATACCATTTACATCACATTTATATATTCATATCACAATTATCACTAAATACATAAAATGTGGTATTTAACTTCACCGATACCTTATCCGACTAAACTTCTACACAATATTCATCACATATCCTATACAACCAATAATTTAACTACATTTCCAACATGAAATATAATTAAACACACTCACATAAAAAGCATAAATAGTTGAATTCTTCTAACATTAATTCTATTAATTTTTTTAAAATTTTATTTACTTCTAACACTACAAATTATCATTTCTCATCCTCATTTACATTCATATACATTCATTATAAATCAAATCCTTCACATACATGTAAACCCCACTCTGGCAAAAAATATAAGCATGTATTTCCATCATTTTACTTTCATTCCTTCTTATTTCTTATTAAACTCATTAATTTTAACAAATTTCCTTTCATTATCCATCATTTCATCAAACTAACTTACATTTCTATAAAAACCCATGCTTGACCGAATCTTTTATTCTCCGTTAAAGTCATTTCACATCATTTGAATTCAAACCAAAGCTTAATTCATAGTAAAGACATGTTATTCTACCTTAAAATCAACTTAAATCTGCCTTAATCAAGAAATCCCCAAAAATCCCTAATGTCTCACTTACTTCCACCAACTTATTCTTTAACTTTCCTAAGGTAAAACTTATACCAAATGATAAAGTATTGAAAATTACTACTTTTTCTATGAAAATCTTTAAAAAATTGCATGAAAAATGGTTAAGAATTTACCTTAAAAGATGATTTTCTTTCTCCCCTTCTTCTTTTTCCAAGAATTTTGACTTTTCCCCTTTCCTTCCTCTTAATTTAATAAATATAAGACTTATAATTCAATTACACATGTGTCCTTAGTAAAAAGTACCACTTTGGTCCTTAAAGTTTTAAGGACTTACACTTTAACCCCTAAACTTTCAATTTTACCAAATAACTCCCTCCATAAAACTTTAATATATGATAATAGATCCCTTAACTTTAATTACTAGTAATTAAGTCCTTAAAATGAGCCTTTCCAAGATTGCCCTTACCAATTTCTTAAAATTCCAATTTTGCCCTTCAACTTTTCTAATAATACCAAATGTGTTCTATTCAATATACTTAGTTATATTTCAATCCTGAAAACCTCCAAATAGCTTAATAGAATCCCCAATTTACTCTGGACAAGATTCCATAGCATAAATCGTCTAAAACAACTTACACGATTGAAAATTATGCATTTCCCAGGGAGGTCACCCGTCCTCCCCACTTAAGCATATTTAACTTTAATACTTCTAATTCGTATATTAAACTTAGTTTCTATCCCAAATGTTATTCTATTCCACTATATTCTTTGTCCCTAATACGTAATATTTAATCTCCATGATTGACCCAATTATGCATATGTAACTTAAGATAAGCTTAAGTCTAAAATTCTTAAAATTTACATTTATGCCATTAGTTCAATTCTTCCTCAAAGTTACATCTTATGCCATTAATACATTATTTAGGACTTATACATATATTATGCTAACCTATATTTACGGGTGTAACAAAAATAGTTCATCTTAGTAAAACTTGGTAGAACTATAATTCAAAACCCCCTTCATAATAAGAACACTCCTCTCATTTATGGAGATCCAAAATAAAAAAATAATTAATTAATTAATCTCTAAGATAATATCTCTAAAAAATCTTAAATCTAATTTCTTGAACAAAAAATATGAATTTCAAACTTCAAATCTCATAAGTTTGGATTTTGCCAAAATTTGTTCTTCTTATGCCTATAGTTGGAGGTCACAAGCACGTGATACTTTCAAAATTCTATCAAATCATGGCTTTTATCTTCATTTTCTATCTTCAGCATAAAAATCTTACAAAATAAAAATGAAATGAAAATCAACTATTCTAAAAGATTTTATCTACAAAATAAACTATATATGATCATAAAATATGCATAAAATATGTCCTAACATATGCAAACATGAAAGAGCATTAGAAATTGAAAAAAATGGATTTAAATTTATTACACTTGATTTAGTATAAACTTGCATCCAATGCAATAGAGTTTTATTAGATACGTTTATAGTTAGATTTTAAAATATTCCAATTTTTTAGCATATATATGCGTGTGTGTATATATATATATATATTTTTCTTTTTTAGTGTAAATGTTATTGGATGCATTTAAAGATTGGATATTTGAAAATTGTTGGAATGTAGAAATGAAAAAGTGATATTCAAATATTTACTCCTTAATAAGTATTTAGATATCTCTAATTTTATATTTATAAATCTTGATCATGTTTTCATTACTTATATATTTGTATTAGTATTGATTAACTTGAATAAATTTACAATGTGATTTCTTGTTATAATATACTAATTTTGAAGAATTTAGGAATCAATCAATCGAAATTTCTTCTTTTAATTTATCATTAGTAACTAGTTTTCAATTATTATTATTTACTTGTGTTTCAATTCATGATCAAGATGACCATTACAACAAATGAACTCATGCTTCCTTAAGTGATTTACAAATTGTTAATCATATATTGTCAAAATAATTCTATAATATTAATAAATCTACATTTTACCAACTATAAACACTTTATAGATCCTAACAATTATTCTCTTTCAATTGATAGTCATGTCCAATAATAAATCACATTCAAACAGTTCAATCTTCCTCTTCTCTTTTTTAGAACACGCCATTTCACTACTACAAACTTGCATCCTTATATTTCACCCCTAACTCATGAAAATGCAAAAAACATTAAGCTATCAACAAAGCTAAAAAAATTCAATTTAATGTTCCCAACACATACATGACAGTATAGTCAAGAGGTTAATAGATTTTAGATTAATAAAGATTATTTTATACATTGCACATAAAATACATTAATTCTTTATCCTACCTTAAATTGTTTCTTAGCAGTTAAAGCCAGTCTTTTGTTCTTTAATCTACTACTGATCCTTTCTTCATAACTTCTAAACTTCTAGTAATCATCAAAATTCTTCTTCCACCCAAGTTCTCAACCAATTAACATATCCTTTCTTTTTTTTTTGCTCTATATTTTTGTAGGTTTTTCTCTTTAATTCTTGTTTTCTCTCCTTCAAGTTTTAGGTTTTCTTTTCAATTATAATTTTCCTCTTCTTCTTTCTTCACACCACGATTATAGTTTTCTATTCCTAATCCAACATGTTTCTCATACCAAATGTCATACTCTTTCTTTCCTCTCCTTCTTCGAAGCTTACCCTCTTCTCTCCTATGCCATTTATCTTCCTTCTTCTAATTTTATCCCTAACCCCATCTATCAATGGCTTTAACAGACGTTATCTCCTTTAATATCCCTAACTTTGCTTGCTTGTTCCTTTTTTTATTCCTCTTCTTCTCAACTTTTACTTGTCCCAAATCCACTCTTCTTCTTCTTCTTCTTCTTCTTCTTCCTCTTATCCTTCTCTTACTGGCTTTAATACCATTCTTCTTGGAATTGTACTTGATTGTTATCTACTGTTAAACTCTTAGAACAAAGAATTTTAATCCTTTGATTTGAATATTAAAAAAAACTTGATTCAAGGGCTTTGGTAGCTTGATCTTGAATTGAACTTGACTTTTAAAGAAGAACATAATTCAAGTGCTTTAAGGGCTTAATATTGAATTAAACTTCACCTTGAGAAGAACATCTTGATGAACTTTAAAGAACACGTTTATGAACTTGATTTGCACCTTGATGAACTTGAAAAACGCCTTGAGGATCTTGAAAAATATTTTGAGGACCTAAGGATTTAGAGAGCTTCAAATCTTAGAGCTTCTTATTGCTTCTAGCTTTTGGCTTTCTAAATGTTTGATTTTAGAATAAAGGGGAGCTCCTCTATTTATAGTGATATGAGGGAAGAGTTTATAAGACTACACCTCTATCACTTTGAAGTGATTGAATTCGACTTGAATTGTATCAAGATTATTATTATTTTATCTATTTATTTATTTAATATTTTAACAGTATTTATCTAACTATTAAAATAATTTAATTTTAGATAATAATCTAAATAATTTGATTAGTTTAAATTCTATTTATCATATTAGATTAAAATAATCATTTAATCTAATTATTTTATAGATCAAAAATATTTATTTAATTGACCTATAAAATATATTTTATTATTAAATTAAAATAATTATTTAATCTAATTAATTTCATATATCAAAATATATTTAATTGATTTAGAAATTAATTTAAATTTTTGGTATCTACAAATACCCCCTTGAGATTTATTCATGAATTTATTTGAATGAACATGCCTTAAAATATTTTATGGATATGTATAAATAAGAAATAATTAAAGCTCTCTTTTTTTACTTCAAATATTTCTCTTTTTTTTTTGCCAAAATTTTTTTGATTTTTCCTTTTTTCAAATTAATATTAAAAAATTAACTTTTAAAATAATTTAAAAATAATAAAATTGTAAATAGGAATTTGATAATCCTTAATATTAAATTCAAATATGATAAGGAAATTATAATCATATCATGTTTTTAAATAAATGAAGTTCAAGTATAATTAGGATTTGGAGTTTTAATCCTATTATAACTTGTCAATTTTAATCCAAGTAGGATGTGGAAATTTTAATCCTACTATGATTTGGACTAAATCTCCCTCTATAAATAGAGACTAAGGGCAATATTTTTTTCACACAGTCATCAAAGAGGTATTATGCATACTTCTTTTCCTCCTTTCAATATTTCTTTCAAGTGATTTTTTTCCTTTTTTTTCTTATGTCATAAGAAAGCTAACAATAATTTTTATTTTTTTAAGAATTATCTCATTCTTTAAATCATCACACTTTCATTAAAGTCAAAAGCAACAAGGATGATTCAAATCAAAGCTCATATCGATGACAAGCAATGATCATGCATCAACCACATGCACTTGAACACTATTGCCATTTGATGTTTTACCTCATCACGACCTTCACTTTTATCAACTTCCTTAAATCATCACACATTCATTGAAGTCAAAAGCAACAAGGATGATTTAAATCAAAGCTTATACCAATGAGAAGCAATGATCATGTATCAACCACATAGACTTGAACACTATTTTCATTGGATGTTTTACCTCATCACGACCTTCTTCGATGGTGGTTTAACTTTTATCAACTTGGTTGGAGAAAGCTTACCATGATTTTACTAACTCAAAATAAGATATAAAGTCAACTTGTTTATTTTTAAAGTCTCTATTAAAGTCTTTATGAAGTTCTTCCGACAACATATCATTATTGAAAAAGTGTATTACCATCAAAGAAGTATCATGGCCATCCACCTTGAAATTTGCCAGTGAATTCTCTTATTCTTCATATTATTGGAATGGCTCGAAGAAATTCTCATAGTAAACAAGTCATTGCTCATATAAGCTTGAATTTATGATGTTATATTTACTTCACTCTTTATTTATGATAAGTTTGCTAGCATCATGCAATACTTTTATGAGCATTAGAGTTTATCAACAAAAACTCCCTACCTATCATTTAGAGAAGATTTGATTTCACTTTAGGACTTGCATTCTTTAAGCAAACTTCTTATTTCAAGCACTTTCAATGATGAAGTTATACCTTATGTTGAGGAACTCATGGATTCTAATGATGATAGTGAATTTCTTCCATTAAGTTATCAATACTTGTTCCATACCTATTACATGCTTGTTAATGACTAATGCCAAATGAAGATCGATGATTGGATCAAGTCTTAGTTCAGTAAAACTGTTAGATATATCGAGCCCTAGGAAAAAATTATTTGAAAAGAATAATAGCTTTAAAGAAAACATTCTACCCATTCAAAATAATTAGCAAAGCTTCATCTCAAAATGAAGCTTAGCAATGTCCTTTTACCCTCCTTGGCATAAAGAACATGCTTTACAAGATGAGATTTATTTAACCGCTTTCCTTTCTTGTTGGGTATGGAAATTTTTATTACCACATGGAGTTTCAAGTCTCATCCACCCCAGTACTTTTAAAGTTACAAGTATGATGGTCATAGGAGAAAGATTTTGTTTATCCATTCCAGTCTTAACCAACATTTACCATGGATTGACTAAAATATCTCACTCAACCAACTTGAACTCTTGTAGTGTTTACTTTTTAGTTTTTTATGTCTATAATTGGTTAGTAGACATATATGATACTCACTTCTTCAAAGGGAAGAATGTAAGTATTGCTCGTATGACTTATTATGGAGGCTTAAAGATGGCTCACTTCTTTAAAGATTATGAAATGGGAAATCTTTTCAAGGAAGGATGATTTGAACCAAACATATGATTTTTCCACCTCAAGAAACAACCATCATTAATAAGGATTTCTTTTATGATTGTCCATTCAATTAGATTGAGTATGTCATCAGTCTTTGCTTTGGCTATCTAACTTTTTATTGCAGAGACATGTTTTATCTTTAAGCATATTGTCCAACCATATTTAGCAAGCATTTTTATTTTACTCAAGATATCCCTAATGATCTTTGAAAGCCAATAAGATAACCAACTTTGAAGGAAGTCCTCTAATTCTGAAATTTCCTACTAAGTCTAAGAAGTCAATCAAAGACTATAGTGGCTTCCAAAGTTCTAAGGGAGTGTTTTTATGCAATTCAAAGTTATGTTGAGTTATGGTCTAGAGAGTGATCTTGAGTCCTTTCAACTGTTAAACAAGATCGATCTAATCTAGTTAGATTTCAAAGGAAACCTAATCATGAAGCTATCATGACAAATCCTCCTACTTCAAGACCTTAACAAAATTTAGTCCTTGGCCTTCCTTGTAAGAATACACCAAATGATAGGGTTCTTATGAGAGCATCTAATGAAGAGGGTAATGGTGATTCCAATACTCATGGAGATTTTCTAGATAAGAGACCACACCAAAGAGCTATCCCTGGATATGCTGAATTACATGAGAAAGAATTTAAGTCAAGCTTTGACCATTATTGGAAGAAACTAAAGACTCATAAAATTAAAGAAGCTTCGATGATTGATCTAGCCATGCTAGATGATAGTCCTTCCTCTTCCTTCGTTTAACAATCTTGTAATAATCTTTTCCTTTGAACTTTATGTTTTTTTGTTTGCCTTAAACAAAATATATGATAAAGTTTTATTTTTACAAGAAAGCTTAGATTAAGAATTAATTTCAGTGAATTATGCCCATACTATTGCCATAAAAGCTATTAAGGAAGTTGAACTTGTAGAGCGAAGGCAAGAGAAAGCCACTCATGCAACCCTTTCCATACTTTCTCAATTTTATGGAGATGACATCTAATAAAACCATCACTACAATGTAGCTACCTATAAATGGAAGGACTTATGCTTAAACATTACAAGTGTACCATTTTATGAAGTTTCGTCATTTACTATGAAGCTTATTATTATTTTGAATAAGATTCAACAAGTTAAAAAGATTATTATTTCAATCCCAAGGAAATACCTTGAAGATTGCATTAAAAAATCAACAATCTTCATGATAAAGAGTCTTCCTTAGCTTCAAATGCATTAAAAGAGTCCTATTTAAAGAAACTTGAAGGAATTGCTAAAAGATTAGACAATGAAAAATCTCTTAAAGTTGAAGCTTTGAAAAAGCACAACTTAATTGAGGTTGAATTACTTAAGATTGATAATGAGATTTAAAGACTTAATATTGAGAAGGGAAAACTTAGAATCTCTTTGAGTAATGAACAGAAAGAAGTCCTTGATATCCAAATAAACATCACCAATATTGAGGAAGAGAAATTAGTTGCAGAGAATTTCCCTTTCCAAGATCCATCTGAAGAAGAATCTTTGCAACAACTTAGGAATGTATTAGAGGTAGAAATAGTTGACTTAAAAGATTTTGTCTGGAAATCATTTTAATATTCATTTTCTCCTTGTAATAGAATATTCATTTTTTCATTAATAAATATTCTATTTATTTTTTTAATATACATTAATAAATATTTTATTTTATTTTGCATAATTCCAAGTTCTTTTGTTTAAAACTTGGCATATCACTAAGTCTTTTTTTTATTTGTGTAACTGAACTTAGCGTATTTCTAAGTTGCCTACGTACCCTCATAAGAAGGATCAATTCAAACATAGTCCAATTATAATGAATTTTTTATTTTTTATTTGGTTTATTATGTACAGTTATAGCTCATATGGGCTAAGAGCAATATTGAACTCTAAGCATAATACCACTTTAGGAACTTGCCATTTATAGGTCTAATACTTACTCCATCTTTATCAATAATATTGTATACACCATTTGAATATACTTCTTATACAATATATGGTTTGTCCTAATTTGATAAGAACTTATTGTCCATATATCGAGATGTGATGATTGACATTCTTATTGTAAAAGCAAGATCTCTAACTTGAAAAGATTGCAACCTTACTGTCTTGTTGAATGCTCTTGATAACCTAGCTTGATAACACTCTAAGTGTTATTGTGCATCCAGGCACTTTTCATCTAAAGCTTCCAACTCTTGAAGATGTAATCAAACATTATCTTCACTTGAGAGTTCTTCCTAAACTACTATCCTTAAAGATGGCATTTGCTATTGAAGAGGCAGTACAATGATTGAGCTTTAAAACGTCATGTTTTATGCTTACAAACTGCCCATTACAGCATAGTTTAGTTGTTAGAATGTTTGAATTGTGTACATTTTGTATTTTGCATGTCAAAATGGTGAGTTTTAGGAAAATATGCTTAAATGGGAGATTTTAAAAGCTTATTTGGATTTTGGAGTTTTGGGATACCACTTACGGGCATAAGACTAGATGAAATGACCTGATAAAGCTATATTTTGGAGAGCTGAAGGAAGAAGAAGTTGAGACAAACTCAAACTCCTACATGTTGAATGTTGATAAGACTTGCAGGCATAAGAGACACTAAAACAATAACACCTGGCTAGTTTTGTTGAGTTGGACAAGGATGAGTTTTGCTTAGATTTAAACTCCTATAGCTAGACGTGAAAATGATTAGGAAGCATTCAAACTCTTTTATCTAAATATTAGGATTAATATTTATTTTATTTATTTTCCCTTCCTCCTATAAGTAAGAACATATGTATGGAGGAAGGGTTGGCTAGTTCTAGTTTGATTTTATTTTACACATTGTTCATTTCTTTTATTTTAATTCTAGTTTTTATTTTCTTTATTTTTACTTTATGTTTAATTCACCAATGATGCAAGGCTAGGTGATTTGTTTTTCTTAATTGGAAGCAATTCAAGTTATTCATTAGTGATTATGTGAGATCTAAATGATCCTAATTCCATTAGCAAAGCACTATTATCTTTAACTCTGAATCGCATAGAACCATTGTTGTTCTTAGTGCATGTAAATAAGGCCTATTGCATGTCTCTAAGTTCTAACATATAGTTAAGTGGGTTGTTTGAAATAGAAAAGTCATTCGACTTGCTGAAGTGATAAACCAAGATGCTATCCTTGTTATGGCATGCGATAGTACTTCTTGTGGGTTAAAGGATTTAGTTTGAACACGATGGATGCTAGGTCATAACTGTTAACTAGAGTCTGGTCTTCCTAATTCCTAACACAATTTTGGGATGACTTGTGAGAATCTATTTCTACCTTATCTATCCTAGGATTAGAGGTGTTTCATAGAGCTTGTTTCATAGCATCTTACAAATAAAGGAAGATTAGGGTGTGCGAGACTTACTCGGTAAACTATAACCGGCTTAGTGCCATTATTGCCTTTGGATTATTAATGAATCAATGATTATATTAAGTTAATGAGTACTTGATGCTTTCAGTTGGGAGAATTACTTATTATTGATTTTCTCTAATTTAATTTATTTATTTCTTCGTTTATTTTAAATTACTTTCCGATTCACTTCATTTATTTTTAAACGCAAAGAATTAAGGAAGTTGAAACCATCTCTGTGGGATTCGACCCTTACTTCCACTACTACAAAATCATAATTCCAATATATAGCTTATAAGGAATTAATTTTATGGAAGCGACAACCGATCATACAACCTCCATACCATAGACAAGTGAATATGGAGCTAATTGTGTAGGTGTTTGATATATGGTTCGATAAGGCCATAAAGCTTCTCCCATTATTTCATGCTAATCTCTTTTTGATCAACTTGTAATCTTCTTAAGGGGATCACATAAAGTTTTGTTGAAAGCTTTAGCAAGTCTATTAGTCATTATACATTGAAGAGTAATACTACTTAAAGTTAAACTGCTCGCACAACTTATCCATTGTCTTATTGTAAAATAGCTTACCATTATCCATTATAATGTAATGAGGCACACTATAATGATATATAATATTCATTCAAATGAACCTTGCAACTATCTCCCCTTTCACTTCTTTACATGCTATAATTTCAACCATTTGGATAAATAGTTCGTTGTAGCCAAGATGTAAAGACGAACACTCAAGCTTTTCAGTAAACTTATAATATATTAAGTCCCCAAGCATTAAAAGGCCAAGATGTAACGGTTGGGTGAAATGGTTTTAAATGTTAGTGTATCAAATTTACATGAAATTGATACTCTTAACATCTTTTGGCATATTCCATACAATCTTTCACCATTGTAGGTAAATTGTCACACCCCTACCCGGTGTACCATGCTCCCGTAGACTAGTCAACAGCTTCCTAGCCAGAAAACCCTTGACTATTCTACAAGGGAATAACTACCATCTCATATATAGATACATGCAAAAGCGTAAATAATAGTAAGCA
>CANYBF010579104.1:0-16238 GCA_948192965.1 Dalechampia spathulata | reverse complement strand
TGTCACATGCCATACGCCATTTATGCCATGTCATCATGTCACATGCTACGCCACATGCCATACGCCATTTATGCCATATCATCATATCACATGCTACGCCACATGCCATATGTCATTTATGCCATGTCATCATGTCACATGTCACGCCACATGCCATACGCCATTATGCCATGTCATCATGTCACATGCCACGCTACATGCCATATGCCATTTATGCATGTTATCATGTCACATGCCATGCCACATGCCATACACCATTATGCCATGTCATCATGTTACATGCCACGCTACATGTCATACGCCATTTTTGTCATGTTATCATGTCACATGCCACGCCACATGCCATACGCCATTAGGCCATGTCATCATGTCACATGCCACACCACATGTCATACGCCATTATGTCATGTCATCATGTTACATGCCATGCCACATGTCATACGCCATTATGTCATGCTATCATGTCACATGCCATGTCACATGTCATATACCATTACGCCATGTTATCATGCCATATTATCATGCCATATACTATTATGCCATGTCACCATCGGACTTCGGCTCTTGATTCGTGCTTTCACATAGCATAGAATTAGTCGATCAAGTCCTAAATTTCATTTGCTATTAACGATCTTGCTTGTTTATTTGCATTTTCACTCGTGCTACCTGAGGTGGAAATTTCTCGAGGAGGTTGAGACATTACTAAATGTCTTGGATTTTTTATACCGACGAAGATCCCTTGTAATAGAATAGCATTATTCCCCATTTTAGGATTTAGCATTGAATCCCACGTGTATCCCCCATTCTCCTCTATCCCTTTCACCAGCCTTTCGGTATTTTTATTCATGGATGGTTTATATTTGCTTAAATATACCATGTCATTCATGTCATATGCCATGTCACCTGACACAATCACACATGTATATGTATGCCATGCATATACCATGCCATAATATACTGTATTTTGTATGCTCATACGTATCAATATGCAATCCAATACGCTAATATGCTAATACACAACCCAATACGGTCAATCAACCAATACGCTTTATCATGCATACATATATGCCATGCCATGACATATATTATGCCATGTCGTATGCCATAATGCATACCATACCGTATGCCATACATATACTATGTTGAATACACATTCACATACACACTACTATGTCATGTCATACATATGCCATGACATACATCATCTCACATGCCATGCATATGGTATATCATTCACTTAACATGCTATGCATATAGTATGTCATTTATTTAACATATCATGCATACGGTATCTCATTCAACATGCTATGCATATAGTATGCCATTTATTTAACATGACATGCATTCGGTATGCCATTTACTTAACATGTTATACATATAGTATGTCATCCATTTAACATGCCATGCATATGGTATGCCATACAATTATACCATGCCATGTTATAATTTAACATTTCATATGTCATGTCACATGATACAAGCACATTCTACTATACATGCCATGCATATGCCATGTCATGCATCATCATACATGCCATGCATAAGGTATGTCATTTACTATGCCATGACATGCATATGCCATGACATCCATCATTTCACATATCATGCATATGATATGTCATTCATCCTACGCATCATGCATACGCTATGCATATATCACGCATACGTCAAAACACTACATAACCCCTTAAACGTTAACGCATAACGTAATATGCTATTTGCCATAATGTGTGCTTACATATTAGGATTACCATATCATGCATATGATATGTCATTCACACTCACATAACATGCATATGCCATGTTACTTTTTTTTGCTATATCATATGACATGCATATACCATGCCATCTAAATGCCATATAGCTTTATATGTCATTTTACGTGCAATCTTGCAACGCCAATTCACATGACACGCTGTGTGCTTACGATTATGCTCGCATGCTTGCCTGCTTAGGATAATTAATCCCAACTAAAATGGTAAAATCAATTTTGGAAACTCATAGAATAGATCTCCACCACCTGAACCCAATCTCTGAAGGGTTTAACTAGCACTCATGCTATGGGTCGGTTGGACCAATCCGGAACCATCCGGTGGCGACTCCCTTATGACTCTTTTGAGTCCGTGTCATTCCCTAAGAGAACCCTTTAGGAAGACTGCGCTTTTGATCCAAGTGCGGTCCCCGGTCTGTGACTTTTGCAAGCCTCGCTCTGGGCCCCGGCAGAAACTGGCGCTCACACTTACATTGGCCCAATGTAAAAGTTCCTTATATTGTGAAGGTTGGAGCTTTACAGTATGTGCTAATTGAAAAGGATCTCTTTAGGAAATGCTTGGATGGATTGCTCTTAAGCTGCTTAAGCTTCCTTGATGCCTTGGAGGTGATGAAGTAAGTTCATGAATAAGTCTGTGGAGCACACCAATCTAGCATTAAAATGAGGTGGTTAATACAAACACATGACTACTATTGGCCATCCATACTAAAAGACTGCATTAGTTATGCTAAACCATAAAGTGCTAAGGGGAAATGCCTACTAGTTGGCTAGCTTGTAAGGGAAAATACATAAATGCCATATTAATGGTAAGTGCCTGAAAAAAATACTTTCCCTTTATTTGAAAGAGAATAGTTTTAGATTATGTAAAGGCTAACTGATGGCCTAAGGTCAGCTAGAATAAGAGGTGAAACCTATACAAGAGATAAATGTAGGTTATTAGCCATAAAGATAATAAAATTAGCTAATTTTCTTTAATTTCCTAAGTATAATATAATAATTAAATAGCTAATTGTTCAAATGCTTAAGGGACAGTAAGCATGCCTATGCCATTAAACCAAGCAAAATTCATAAATAAACCAAAGTTAGCAAATAAAAATGCTACTATATTTTATTACATCAGATGGTGGAAAAGTTAAAGCTCTTTAGGGATCTTTATTGGATACATGAAGCAGCTCTGCCTTCCTCTAATTTCTTCACTTGAACCACTTGTTATCAAACTTTTGGTAAAAGGGTAATGAGGCTTTGTTCATTAGTATCTACCTTTTACTTGAGATACTCATATTACTGTTGAGTGCTTTCCCCTTTTGCTAAGTCAGCTATGGACTCATCTTGCAAGTGAGCAATCTCCTCCTTTAAAGTCTGAATTTGAGTCTGCTTGCTGTCATAAATGTGTATGGTAATTTGTAGGGTATTAGCAATGACATTTAATTTTATCGTGTCCTTCTCCAAAGCTTTCTTTATAGTATCAAATGAAGTAATTCTTTTAGATAGGTGCACCAATGTCATGCCATGGTGTAAGAGTAGCGCATCCCGGACGCGGGAGCGCTGCACGCTGTTCGGCGTGAGATGCCGTGGTGCTTGCTCTCAATGGCGCAATTCCATAGTTTATTGGTCTTTAACCTAGAAAGATCGCGTCGAGGTTATTTAATGGAGTCACCACCTAGTTTGTTTTGTCAATTCAATTGAATGACTAGAAAACTAGGAAATAAAACCCGGGCTTTCCTATGTTGGAAAGCGGCCTGAATTTCTTCAAAGATTGGGTTCGGGATTTCGAATTTATTAATGTTCCATTTTATTATGTTCACTTATTTAATTTTAACGAAAGCTCCTAAGCACACAATTAGGTTCAAGTTTGATTAGCATACTCTTTCATGGAATAGAGCATACAAGGAAGTATATCACATGTTATGAAAGCATAAAGAAAGCGTAAAGAAAGCGGTAAAGTGCAGAAAATAAATGCAGGAAATAAAATGTGGGTATTTAAATACAACCCACCCAAAATAATTAAATAAAGCAAATAAAATCCTAATTTTGGGCCCAAGGCCCAATTGCTTTCTTCAGAATCCAAATGGGCTTGTTGTGATTGGGCCTCAGGCCCGGCTAACACCCATGTATGCTCATCCTCCTCCTTTTCAAAGTTAACCTAATTAATCTGCAAAATCATACTCAAACGCATAAAAGGGAACAAATGCAAGAATGGTAATCACATTAATCATGAAATCAATGCATGAATCACGCAATCAGACATAAATAATCAAAAGGAAAACACGGAAATCGAGGAAAAAATATTTTTGGATCATACGCGATCGCGTATGATATTGTGATGATCATACGCGATCGCACATGAACATATGCAATCGAGGCAAACAATAAGAAAATCATACGCAACAGGCTTAAAACATAACGCAAATCATTCGGTAATCAAAATAAAACAAAATAGCACTTTATCAAACATGCACGATCGCGTATGATATTGAGACAATCATATGCGATCGCGTATAATCATACGCGAATGAGATAAACAATGAAAAAATTACATGCGAAGGCTTAAAACATAACACATGGTATTTGACAATCAAAATAAATTCAAATAGCATTTTTTATAACATACGCGATTGGGAAGATCATACGCGATCGCGTATGATATGGTGAGGATCATACGCGATCACACATGATAATGTGCACGTAAAATGAGGTGAAAGCAAAACATCAAAAACACATAAATATCATGCATAAAACGTTCAAACAATTCAATTTTTTATAAATTTAGGCATGGATACGATGAAAAATACGTAAAAAATGACAAAAAAAATAATAGAATTGCCAACCTCTCGTAGATTCTCCTTAGCTCCGAGTAAGGGGAACAAAAGAGTAGTCCGATTCCAAGCATTAGGGGTGAAAATCACCTCATCTAAGTGATTTTGTGAGTTTATTTTAACCCTAGTTGCTTAGATTAATCCAAAATTAGGTTTAAGAAGCAATAATCACGTTTTAGTCTTTTAACGGCTGCCAAAACCCTAAAAGTCCCGACCTAAAAATTGCCAACCCCTACCAAAATGGAGTTGCCAAGCTTTTAAAATTGCTGCCCCGGAGACATGCGCGATCGCGTATGTCAACATATGCTAAACCCTAAACCATACGCGATCGCGTATGCCCACATATGCTGCATGTCACAAACATATGCGATCGCATATGTTTGTACATATGCGGTGGTCCAGAAACATATGCGGCATGTGACGCCCCGGAATGATCAGAATCAACCCGAATTGGCCCAAGACCAACCCGAAATGGCCCGAATCATCCAGGATTCGATCCGAGCCAAGACGGTCCAAAATTAAGGTGCGACACATGGTCAAAATAAGAGGAGAAGAGGTTATTTATGTGTTCCTTGAGGTCAATAAGCTATTGAACCTACTCAGAGGTGGCGGTAGTGGAAACCACAGTAAGGGAAAAAATGGCGGTATCCTTCTGTGTTCCTATAAGAGATAATAGTTCCAAGGTAAGAAACTGCTACAGGATTTGTTTTGATGGCTTTAATGTCTCTCAGGATGGTTGGCTATACAAAGAGCTGGTAGATAAAAGAGAAGCTAAAATAAAGGAGCAATCCAAGCCTTGGAGAGGAATCTTGTACTATGGAGTAGATCGTAAGCAGGTGCATCTGACAGTAGGATTCTAAAAGAGCAAAGAGTATAGGTGTCTAAGTACTAATAAAAGAAGAAGGATGATGGTTGCCATAAAAGCTGGTAGAGGGATCAGAGATAGCTAAATGAATGAGTGTCTCATCATGTGAGTCATCCTCTTGAGCAGACTCTTTATCAGTAAAAAAATCTATCTCTATGGATGACTCTTAGCTGTTATCTTTTGAAGATGAGGATATCAACTAAACCTAAATCTTCCTTTTAATTGGAGTAATAATGCATTGCCTAGATGATTTTCTGGAAAGCACAGTAAGGGTAAAAAGTGTGACATCCTTCTATGTTCTTGTGAGGGAGAATAGTTTTAAGCTAAGAAATTGTTGCAGGATTTATTTTGATACCTCCAATGTCTCTTAGGATGGCTAGTTATACAAAGAGCTGGTAGGTAGAGGAGAAGCTAAAATAAAGGAGCAATCCCAACCTTAGAGATGAAGGAGATCACAAGCAATCCTCTGCTATGGAGGAGATCACAAGCAGGTGCATTTGATAGTAGGATTCTAAAAGAGCAAAGAGTATAGGTGTCTAAGTGCCAATAGAAGAAAAAGGGTGTTGGTCACCATGGAAGCTGGTAGAGGGATTGGAGATAGCTAAAGGAATAGGTGTCTCATCATATGAGTCATTCTCTTAAGTAGACTCTCTATCAGTGGAAGAATCTATCTTTATGGATGACTCTGAGTCTTTATCTTTTAAAGCTAAAGATGTCAACTTGACTTGAATATTCCTTTTAGCTAGAGTGATAATGCATTATTGAGATGATTTTCTAGTAAGCTATGGGATCACCTTGGAAGTCTTTTGAGACTTCCTGGTTTTTGGCATCTAAGAGGAAGAAGATTACCCTTTAGAAAATGATCTACTATTAGAGGTGATGGTTGGTGCAGTTGAGAAAAATCAAATGGCAATTTAGAAAGATAAGTACAATAACAAAAGGGAAGTAGGAAGGAAAATAATAATAATACCTGATACAATAAGATTCTCAAAGATAGATGTCCACCAAGTTTAAAATGAAGCATGAAGATTATCGGGGGAACGATCCAACTCATGAATTAAAGGTTGTAGGAGGCTCTTCTCATAGCTACCTAAAATGTTTTCAACAGCATACTTATCATAAGTAGCTCTATTAGTGGAAGTTGGACATAAGGGGTGTTTATTAGGGATACCTTACTGAAAGCCAAATTATCTGCACCAGAGGAAAGGAATTTAAGGCTCTCTATTAGCTCTACCTAATATAGGAAAATTAGTGGAAGCCCTACCTTTAAAGAGTAGGCGGGGTTTTGTGAAGGCTACTTAAGTCAATGTAGCATAAGGAAATCTACTAGAGAAGTAGTTTCTGGCCCAAATTGGTAGGATGTAATCCTCATTAGTGTCCTCAAAAAATATGAGAAGTGAAGGAAATATGTCAAAAGTTAACTTATAAAAGTAGTCTATGATGGCAGCCTCAATCAGAGAACATGTGCAGCTAGAAACTCATAAACCGTGAAAATCCTCCTGAAGGATGGGATCTGCTGAAAGGGATGGAAGATAGATAAGTAGCCATAGTTGTACTAACCAAGCACTTCTACCCATCTTATGAATTAGCTCATCTAAAATGGTATTAGCATGATCATTATAGACTACAGCTAGTAGCATAGTGCCCAATGCGCATGTCCCTCCGTGGGCAATATGGTTAGCTACTAGAAGGTACTCATTACTCGGCCAGGCTAATGAAGGGTAGAAGATGACTTTGCATAATAGACACCATATGAAGTATATGTGCTCTACCTCAAGATCTTGTAGTTGACTTGTAACACCTTTAATCAAAGTCAAAATAAATGGAATACTTTATGTTAAAATAGTAAGGGATTTTGTGCTCTTGATGAGAATTTGTGTCTCAAAACCTACCATAGATAAGCCTGTAATAGCAAGTACATCTCTTAAGGTAATGGATATCAGCATGAATCTGAATATAAAGGAGTTATAGTCTTTTGACCAAAAGTGGCAGGCTGCTAAAAGTAAAGGATCTAAAAAAGGAATCTAAATGGTGGATAGCTGGATGAGAGGCTAGATTCTAGTTTTCTTTAGCCGATCAGAGAAGTGTAGGGTTAAGTCATTCACCCACTTAGCCCAGCAATCTAGAATTGGAGGCCATTCTTTGATGAAAGTAGCTGGAGAGATAGTTTTGCTATAGAGAAGCTCTTTACTATATTTCATTAGATAAGGGAATCCTGGTTCTCCAGTTTTATGATCAGGAGGTATCACCCAAGATGTAAAGCGAGAATCAACTTGCAAAATGGGAATGAGTTAATGAGTGGAATATGAGGAAGTATGGTGAGGAGATATTGAAATGAAGTTATGTTACATGCTGAGTATTGGTAATAATAGGTGTAGGGGTAGGAATAGGCTTAGAGTCGGGGAAAGAAGACATACCTACAACAACAGTACATTTACAAGTAAGCTATTAAAACCATTTTTCTCCATTTCTTAATAGCAATGATGGAAATGCAATAAAAACTTGTATTTCAGGCTTATTAGGTTTAAGGCCTTTTAGCTTGTTGTTATAGTTCTAGAGATTGATTAGTGATTTAACTTGTCTTATCATAGTATCATATGCCTAGAGAGTAAGAATAAATTCATTTTCTTTAGTGAAGTTGTCATTTTTGGTCACTTCCCCAAGCATTTGTGTTAACAAAAATTTGGCAAAGTTCTGGCAGTAACATAGCAATCCTAAAATTTTACACAAGCACAAATACCACAACAATTCCATCACAGCAACATCATCATAGAGTTAGGCTAATAGTTTTAAAGATTAGCTAACCTTTTATTGTCAAATGGGAGTTGATTTATTGGTGTTTGAGTTTTTGAAGAATAGAGTTAGAGGGGCAGTATTGCTTAGAAGTATTAAAATGAGTATTCCAATATGCGGTATTGAAGTAGGAATACTTCACTTTTGGCTTCATGGATTTACCATCTTCCTATAAAAGTAGAATCAAACTTTAAAGTTTAAATTAGTGTTTTTAATACCATTTAAAAGTATGAATCACTATTTAGGAAATGATTAAAACAAAAAATGCTAAGAAAAAAAACAAACTGGGCAATAGGATAGTATTATATAATATACATATTATAGCAAAATAATATATTATTATATATTATGATATAGGTGTATATAATATTATTTTAAATTATAATATATAATAAATGTATAATTCTAATATATTATATTATATTAATTTCATTTTATATAAAATGTTTTATTATATAATATTACATTATATATATATTATTATTATAATTTAAGTTGAGGTACTATGTGTGTTAATGGACAATGCCCATTATTCATGTGGTGGGTGATGTTTTTTGTGTCTCTATATGTATATATATAAAAAAAGAGAGAAATGAAGGATTGCAAGAGAGAGTCACTCATCTGGAGCTTGGACAGAGGTAGCAGTTAGGGATTTTGACTGAATGGGGAAAAGGAATAAGGAGGAAGAGTATATAAGAAGGTACGTGATAAAGATAAACAAATGGGGAATTTCTTAAATAGTGATTCATACTTTTAAATGGTATTAAAAATACCAATTTAAACTTTAACCCTTGGTTTTACTTTTACAAGAAGATGGTAAATCCATGAAACTAGAAGTGAAGTATTCTTACTTTGATACCACTTATTGGAATACTTATTCTAAAACTCCTAAGCAATATCACCCCTCTAACTCTGTTCTTCCAAAACTCAAACACCAATAAATCAACTCACATATGATAATAAAATGTTAGCTAATCTTTAAACCTATTAGCCTAACTCTGTGATGATGCTGTTGTGATGGAATTGTTGTGGTATTTGTGCTTGTGTAAAATTTTGGGATTGCAATGTTACTATTAAAAATTTGTTAGATTTTTATTAACACAAATGCTTGGGGACATGATCAAAAATGATAAATTTATTAATGGAAATGAATTTATTCTTACTCTCTAGGCATATGATACTATGATAAGACAGGTTAAATCACTAATCAGTCTTTAGAACTATAACAGCAACCTAAAAAGGCCTTAAACCTAATGAGCTTAAAATAGGAGTTTTGGCTACATTTCCCTCATTACTAATAAGAGATAGAGTAAAAAGGTTTTCACGACTTACTTATAAATGTACTAATGTTGCAGGTATATTTTCTTTTTCCAACTCTAAGCCTATTCTTACACCTGCACCTATTCCTACCAATACTCATCAGGTAACATAACTTTATTTCAATGTCTCTTCACTATGCTTCCTTATATTCCACTCATTAACTCATTACCTTTTTGCAAGTTAATTCTTGCTCTACATCTTGGGTGATACCTCCTTATCGTAAAACTGGAGAACCAGCATTCTCTTATCCAGTGAAATACAGTGAGGAGTTTCTCTATAGCAAAACAATCTCTCTAGCTACTTTCGTTAAAGCATGGCCTTGAATTCTAAATGGTTGGGCTAAGTAGGTGAATGACTTAACCCCACACTTCTCTAATCAATGGGAGAAAACTAGAATCTGGCCTCTCATCTTGCTATCCACCATACATATTCATTTTTTACCTTCTTTACTTTCAGCAGCCTACCACTTTTGGTCAAAAGACTGTAACTCCTTCATATTTTAAGTCATGCCCATGTCCATTACCCTTAGAGATGTACTTGCTATTACAAGCTTATATGTGGTAGGTGCTAAGATACCAATTCTCATCAAGAGCACAGAATCTCTTACTAGCTTTGACATGAAATATTCCACTTATTAGACTTTGATTAAAGGCATGGCAGGTCGACTATAAGATCTTGAGGCAGAGCACACATACTTCATATGGTGTCTATTATATTGACTTATCTTCTACCCTTCATTAGCCCGGCTGAGTAATGAGTAGTTTCCAGTAGCTCACCATATTGCCCACAGAGAGACATGCACACTGGGTACTATGCTACAGGCTGTAGTCTACAATGATCTTACAAAGGCCATTTCAAATAAGCTGATTCGTAAGATGGGCAGAAGTGCTTGGTTAGTACAACTATGGCTACTCACTTATTTTCTAGCCCTTTTAATGGATCTCATCCTTCAGGAGGACTTCCATGGTCTACGAGTTGCTAGCTGCACATGTTCTATGACTGAGGCTACCATCATATACTACTTTTAAAAGCTAACTTTTGACACATTTCCTTTACCTTTCATATTTTTTCAGGATACTGACGAGGACTGCATCCACCCAATTTAGGCCAGAAACTACTTCATTGGTGGAGTTCCTCATTCTATATTGACTTGGGCAATCTTCACCCATCCTCACTTACTCTTTAAAGGTAGGGCTTCCACTAACTTTCCTACATTAGGCAAAGCTATTGGAGAGACTTACCTTCCTTTCCTCTGGTGCAAACAATTTATCTTTCAGTAAGATATCCCTAACCAACACCCGTTATGTTCAGCTTCTACTAATATAGCTACTTATGATAGGTCTGCTGTTGGAGAAATTTAGGTTTTCTGTTGAAGAAATTTATGTTCAGCTTCTACTAATATAGCTACCAAGAAGAGCCTCTTACAACCTTTTGTTCATGAGTTACATCATGCCCCCAACGATCTTCAAACTTCATTTCATACTTGGTGGACATCTATCTTTGAAAATCTCATTGTATTAGGTATTATTATTACTTTCCTTCCTACTTTCCCTTTGTTAATGTACTTGTCTTTCTAACTTGCCATTTTATTTTTCTCAGCTACACTAGGCATCACCTCTAATAGTAACTCACTTCCTAAAAGGCAATCTTCTTCCTCTCAGGCACCAAGAACTAGGAAATCTTAAAAGATTTCCAAGGTGATCCCATAGCCTACCAGAAAATCATCTCAATAATGCATTATCACCCCATCTAAAAGGAAGATTCAGGTCGAGTTAACATCCTCATCTTCAAAAGATAATGATTCAACGTTATCCATAGAGATATGTTCTTCTACTGATAAAGAGTATAGTCAAGAGGATGACTCACATGATGAGACCCCTATTCTTTTAGCTATCTCTGATCCCTCTACCAGCTTCCATGTTGACCAGTACCCTTCTTCTCTTATTAGTACTTAAACATTTATACTCTTTCCTCTTTTAGAATCCTACTATCAGATGCACCTGGTTACGATTTACTCCATAGCACAGGATTCCTCTCCAAGGCTTGGATTGCTACTTTATTTTAGCTTCTCCTCTATCTACCAGCTCTTTACATAGCTAGCCATCTTAAGAGACATTAAAGCCATCAAAATAGATCCTGCATTAGTTTCTTACCTTGGAACTATTCTCCCTCATAGGAATACAGAAGCATGCTGCCCTTTTTGCTCTTACTGTGCTTTCCACTACCGCCAACTTTGAGTAGGCTTAATAGCTTATTAACCTCAAGGGACATATAAACAACCTCTTCTTCTCTTATTTTAATCATGGTATGACATTGGTGCACCTATATAAAAGAATTGCTTCATTTTATGTTGCAAAGAAAGCTTTGAAGAAGGATACAATAGAATTGAATGTCATTACTGATATCTTACAAATTGCCATATAGAGTTATGACAATAAGCAAACTCAAATCCAAGCTTTAAAGGAGAAGATTGCTCGCTCAGAGGAAGAGTCTATAGCTGACTTAGCAAAAAAGGGAAAGCACTCAACAGTAATATGAGCAGCTCAAGCAAAAGGTAGATATTGATGATCAAAGCGTCATTTCCCTTCTACCAGAAGTTTGACAACAAGTGGTTTAGGTGAAGAAATTAAAGGAAGATAAAGCTGCTTCATGTACCCAATGGAGATCCTTAAAGAGCTTTGACTTTTCCACCATTTGATGTAATAAACTATAGTAGCATTTCTATTTGCCAACTTTGGTTTATTTAGGAATTTTACTTGGTTTAATGGCATAGACATGCTTAGTGCCCCTTAGGCATTTGAACAGTTAGCTATTTACTTAAATATTATACTTGAGAAATTAAAGAAAATAAGATGATTTTATTATCTTTATGGCCAATGGCCTACATTTATCTCTTGTACAGGTTTTGAGGTACTTACCATTGATATGGTATTTATGTATTTTCCCTTGCAAGCTAGCCAAATAATAAGCATTTCCCCTTAGCACTTAATGGATTTTAAAAGGACCCTCTTAATTAGCATACCATTTCTCTAATTCATAGTCCTTACTTCTAATAGGTAAGATCATCTTCCACACTAACTCCTTTTCCTCAAAGGTTTTCTTCTTAACTTTCTTATTATATGCCCTTGAAACCTTTTGCTTTTAGATTATCATTTGATTCAATGCTCCCATGTGTATCTCATTCAAATCTTCTAACTCCATTGACATTGCCTGTATATAAGTGTGTACCTAGTCTCTATATTATTTATCACTCTACTTAAATAATAAATTACCTGCTCATGTCCTACAGAGTTATTTTATCCTAGTAGACATCTTATAGAGTTATAAGTAGCTGAAATATAAAGCTTCAAAGGATAGCCATCCTTAGGAGGCATTAAGAGATGAGGCTTACTCAAATACTCCTTGATCTTTTTGAATGTAGCTTGATGCCATTCTTCTCACATGAACTCATCTTCTTTCTTCAATTTTAATAAGTTAAAAAATTCCTTCACCTTCCTTACCGAATTTGAAATGAACCTCCTTAAATAATTAACTTTCCCTAAGAATTACTTTATTTTGATCAATCTTAATTCCCCTTTGATGTACCAGGAAACCCAAAAAATTCCCAGCTCTTACTCTAAAGCATACTTAAGCGGGTTTAGCTTCAATTCATATTTCCTCAATCTTTCAAATCCATTTCTTACAGGGCCTATGTGTTCCTTCTCCATTTTTGACTTAACCTTATTTCATCACTATATTCTATTATTTTATCAATTAAGTTATGGAAAACTAAATTCATAACCCTTTGATATGTGGCCATAACATTTTTAAGGCTAAAAGGCATCACTAACCACTCATAGGTTGCCACTACCCCTAGACATCTAAAGGCAGTCTTTGAAATATCACACTCAACAATAGGCACTTAGTTGTAACTAGTAAAATAATCTTAAAAAGTTAATATTTCATGATTGGCAGTAGCATCAATTAACATGTCACTAATTGGTATAACATAAATGTCTTTAGGAGTGGCGTCATTCAAATCATGAAAATCCACACACACCCTTAATTTACTATTCTTTTTTACAATAGGAACTACATTAGCTAACCACTCTACATACCTTGCCTTTCTATTGAATCCTACTTTTTACAACCATTCTATTCCTTCTTTGATATTTGCTTCAATTTCCTTAGACATTCTTCTTGGTGCTTAATGGATAAGTTTGAAACTAGTTTTTATTGGTAGGTGATGCTCCACTAGATCATGGCTTAAACTAGGCATATCTTTGTAATCCTATGCAAATCAATCCTTGAACTCATGTAGTAACTTTATTATTCCTGCCTTTCAATTTTGGATTTAGGCTACTGCTTACATAAGTTATTTTCCTTTCCTCAAATGTCTTAAGGTTGACTTCCTCAAAGGGATCTTGCCCCCAGCTCTCACTTCTTCTAGCCTAAATGGTTTCGCTTCAAGATCTTCCCACTATACTTCATCTACATCTTCAAAGGCTTCTCTTCTAGGATGACTTTAGTACCACAAACATCTATTTCCTAAAGGCCTCTTCCTCCATGTTCTGTAATACTGCTTTCACCAAGGCAATAACAACAACTGCCCTTTCTTTAATGATATAATCAATCATGGATTTTCACCATAATCACTCTTTGAAGCAGCCTTTTATATGGCACGATCTTTATTGATTTTGTTGTAACTGTAGCCTTCTGCAACCTACTACTAGTGCTTGTTGCTACTACTGACTTAGAATTTCCATTTTTATTTTACCCTATAAATTTGATTGGACCCAGATCAGTATCATAGCATACTGCTTCAGCCACATCTACCTGAGCACCAAAAGGTTTATTATCTCCCTATATGACTTCCACATCATCTCCCTTCTAAAATAAGAGAAATTGATGAAGTGAGGATGACACACACCAATTGGCATGAATAGAATCCCTTCCAAGAAGCACCTTTTAACTAGTAGATGAGTCCACCACAAAGAAGTTGCCACTACTCCCTTGGGTCTGGGGGAATTATGAACATAGGTTGGTTCCCTTGAAATCTTGACTTAGTTCTTCTATAATTCTTGTACTCTCACATTATTGGCTTTGATCTCTTTCTATAAATCTCATTGTCTACCCCTTTTTTTCAACCTCCAACCTGAGATCCCTCAGCTGGCCTTCTAATCGCATAATCTTGTCTTCAGCTCTTCCACCAAGATTCTTTAGCATCCATCAAGACCTATGAAAAGTTATAGGGAGAACCCTCCCTTTTCTATCAACCTCTTTCCTGTTTAACACTTTTTTAAGATCTATAGATGTAGCATTCGCTATTGCCACTAGGGGGAATAGGTCTTCCTCCACCATTATTTCTTTTGACCTTTCAGTGAACTTCATAATCCTTTATCAATGTGATCTTATATCACATTCCTAAAACCTCAATATGTATTAGTAGAATGAGTCCATGAATGGTGATACTTATAATATGACTTCCCCTTGAGTTCCTCATTGCTAGGAATGATGTGATCAACCGGTAACTTGATAAACTTCTCCTTAAAGAGGAAATCAAAAATCTCCTTAGTTTTCTCTACATTAAACAAATACTGATTATTGTAAGGTTGAGACTTTTTCTTCACCTCTGTTGGCTTCATTAATAATGGGTAGATATAAGAGCCAATGGAAATTAAATCAGCCACTACCACATCCTGGTTGACTTCTTGATAATAGGTTCTCATGGTTGCCTTCCTTTTATGATTCTCCTCCTTTAGCAACCCCTCATATTCTGACACCTTGGCTACCATTTCATAGAAATCATAAAATTGCATTCCTTGAAATTTCTTTCTTAGCTCATTGTCAAGCCCACATTGAGCTATTTTCATAAACTCTATTTCTAGCAAGAAAATCTTGTACTAGTTTCTTAGCTTTTAAAACCTTACAATGAAATAATCAAGAGATTCCTTAGGCCTTTGTATCAGCCTAGACAACTCTACCATATAAATTTCTAGCTTAGTTCTAAAAACTTATGTGTGAAATTATTTTTCTATTTCCTGCCACGTACATATCAAATTCCTAGGCACAGTTGAGAACCACATAAAAGCTTCTACTGTTAAAGAGTTAAGAAATAAACATAACTTAAAAAGACTAAACTTTTCATAATTTTCTAATTCACCACATTGAATGATAAATTTGGCAATGTGCTCAACAATCAATGCCAATCCTCTCTTATAAATAAGGAGAAATTAGGAACTCTATAACCCCTAGGGTAAGGATTTTCCTTGTCAACAAAATCAAGATTTGGTTTATGAAACTCTAGACACCCTATTTATCATAGATCAATCCTGTACAGCTCCTGCACCACTTCTCTTATAGTGTCAACATTAATGGGTATAGGTTATGATGAGGGAAATGGCCTTCCCCCTATACTACCTGAAGCAGGGATTTTAGGGGTTAATAATAAAAATACAATTGCAGATAAAATTAAATCCCTTAGTCTTTATGGACTTAGTATAAAGTGAGAAGGGTATCGAACTCAGGGAACAATGGTGTTATTTCATGTTCTTTTATAAAACTTGTAACTTCTAATATCTCTTGTCATGTCACAATTCAAATAGATGATGGTAAGATAATAAAGATAAAATTTGATTCTTAAATATACAATTAGTCAAGTCAGATATGAATAATGCTTAAGACAAACCAATAA
>CANYBF010578950.1:0-25778 GCA_948192965.1 Dalechampia spathulata | reverse complement strand
GTATTTGAGTTTCACAGTAGCTCAAGTATTCTGGAAAAGTCATAAAATAATTTTTACATAATTAATTTTGGCCTCAAAATTAATTTTTACGATAAAATGCCATTTTTACTCGTATAAATACGGTTTTTGATAGGATTGGTTTTAGTTGGTTGTAGGGCTATCTCCAAAAATTATGTGTGATAATAGTCCTCCCAATTAAATTTACCATGATCAAATAAAAATAATTTTGCTTAAAATTATTTTATTTAAATGAATTTTCACAATCTGGCTCATATTAATTCATACAATTATTGCCTAATAATTACTGGATTTTGACTCTTGGTTCGTACTTTTAAATGGTACGGGACTAGTCAATTAAATCCAAAATTCATTTGCTACTAATGAATTTATTTGTTTATTTTGCATATAAATCCATTCGCATTTTGGATCGTGCAACTTGAGGGAGAAAAGGGGTATTACTTAATACCCGAAAATTTTTGTATGCAAGGAATATTTGTAATAGGGTAGAATTATTTTATTCGGTCTGTAATAATTCCCTCTGCCTCGTCTGTACCCCCTAATTTCCTTGATCCCTTTCCCGACCTTTTATTATGGTTTATTCGTGGATGATTTATATTTGCCTAAATATTTATGTCATTCATGTTACATGACACATGCACACACTACTATGCATGCCATGCATATACCGTATGTCATAACATATTGTATTTCGTATGCATATACGTATAAATATGCAAATACGTAATCCAATAATCTCAAGCAACCAATACGCCTTATCATGCATACATATATGCCATGCCATGTCATGTACTATGCCACATCGTATGCCATTACGCATATCATACCGTATGTCATACATATACTATGTTGAATACACATTCACATACACATCACTATGCCATGTCATACATATACCATGCCATGCATACGGTATGTCATCTCACATGCCACGCATACGGTATGTCATTCACTTCACATGCTATACATATAGTATGTCATCTATTTTATATGCCATGCATACGGTATGCCATACAATTATACTATGCCATGTTATAATACAACATTTCACATGCCATGCCATATAACACAAGCGAATTCTATTATACATGCCATGCATATGACATGTCACGCATCATTTCACATGCCACGCATTAGGTATGTCATACAAATAACATGACATATATAACATGACATAGTAACATGCGTATACCATGTATTACACCATCATATATATCATGCATATGATATGCCATACATACACCATGCATATGGTATGTCATTTACTATGCCATGACATCCATCATTTTACATATCATGCATATGATATGTCATTCATCCTACGCATCATGCATATGCTATGCATATATCACTCATACGTCAAAACGGTTCACAACCCCTAAAACGTTAATGCATAACGTAATACACTACTTGCTATAATATGTGCTTACATATTAGGTTATCATATCATGCATATGATATGTCATACACGCTCACATGTCATGCATATGCCATGTTACTTTTACCACTATATCACATGTCATGCATATGCCATGTCATCCAAATGCCATATAGCTTTATATGTCATTTTTACGTGCAACTTTGCAACACCAATTCACATGACGCGTTGTGTGTTTAAATTTATGCTGGCATGCTTGCCTGCTTAGGATAATTAATTCCAACTATAATGGTAAAATTGATTTTGGAAACTCATAGAATAGATCGCCACCACCGGAACCCAATCTCTAAAGGGTTTAACTAGCACTCATGCTATGGGTCGGTTGGACCAATCCGGAACCATCCGGTGGCAACTCCCTTGCGACTCTTTCGAGTCTGTATCATTCCCTAAGGGAACCCCTTAGGAAGACTGTGCTTTCGCTCCAAGTGCGGTCCCTGGTCCGTGACTTTCGCAAGCCTCGCTCTGGGCCCCAGCAGAAACCGGCGCTCACATAAATGTTTTATCTTTATTTAGTGATAGATTTAGCGATGGACTAATTCCATTGCTAAATAGTGATGGATTTATTCTATCACTATTTTATCATTATTACCTCTAAATTTAAATGATAAATGATTTAGCAATGAAATATTTATCATCGCTAATCCGTTATTAACCCCTTTAGCGATGAATTTTTCCATTGCTAAACTATTTTTATCTTGTAAATTTATTCATATTTTAACAAACTTTATTCGATGAAATGTTAAAATAATTTAATTTTAGATAATAAATTAAATAATTTGACTAATTTAAAGTATATTTATTTATTTGATTAAAATAATCATTTTCTCCTTATCATTCAAATAAGGTTAATTATTGAAGCAAATTATTCATGTATCTTTGAGTCCTCCAAACATTATGACCACCTTAGTTTCAATACTGAATGTAATAGGATTACAAATCTCATCATGTTCATTTTAATGAACATGCATTTCTTTTTGCATTCAAAATTTTAGTCCTCATGAACAATATTAAATGATAAATTTGGGGCTCATTCCATCATTAATATGGTTTCACTCCTTATCATTATCCTCTACCTTCATCACCTTTTTTATCCATCCTCATCACCAAACTTATCTCCTCCATAGGTAATTGTCCCTACCAACACATACTTATTATCATGAGATTATATGTCCCTAATAAGGATCCATACATGCTTATGTAGGAGATTATCTCCATAAGTCAACTAATAGTCCACACATATAATATATCACACTCACATAATGGATTAACATACTAGTATAAATCTCACAATAATTACAAATGAGAGGGCACAACATGTCCATAGTATATTGTCAATCATCTTGCATAAGCATTTGCATCATACAAACAAGTATCACACAATAAAAGACATAAATAAAGCATAGCAAAATATAATGAATGGAAAAAAAACATGACTACTTTTATTATTAGTCATTGAAAATATTACAATGATTCAATTATTATGCTTTATACGTAGGTAAAAAAAACCCTACACATAAAATAGGCACTAGTGATTGAGTGTTGAAACCGTCAAATTAATTCCTACTTCCCCAAATGTAAAAATGTAATAATTTTACAGTAATGGAATAAGAGTCGATCCCACAGGGATAGAAGGATCCTTAGATTCTTTGTGATACAAATAAAATAAAATAATTTTAGAATTATTAGAGAAAATAAATAAATGAATTTTATTTTTGGAAAAATATCAATTTAGAGAGACTTCCCAACTGTAAGCCATAATTAATTATTGCTAGATCATGATCATTGATGCAATGATAATCCAACGGTAAAAATTACCAAATTGGTCATAGAACATCGAGGAATAACCTCGAGTGAACCAATGCTTCCTTACTATTAAAACAACCACGAAGCAGCTCTATAATTGCTTTTAATTCCTGAATAGACATGGTGGAATAATATTCACACACAGTCTCTTAGAAATTGTATTAAGGATTAGAAGAACCTAATTCTAATCAACACTTAAGAACCAGCTCCACCATGTTCAAACTAAATAGCCTAATTGACAAAGATATTTAAACGCCTTTGACCTTGATTAATTATTTGATTGCTACTTTAGCAAGTTGAGTGACAATTACACATCAAATAACTCACTTAGTAATATATATAAAATAGAACCGTACAAAGGGCCCTTTTTGTCACACTCCTAAAGAAATACAATGGTTCTTCGAATTACAGAATTAAAAAAATAATGATTTACCATTGAAATTAGGAACGATTTGATCTCACATGATCTTTAATAAATTAATTATATTGTTCTTGATTAGGAAATATAAATGCCTAGCCAAGCATAATAGGTTGCAATATCAATTTAAAAATAAGAAAGAATAAAAATAAATAATTGAATTGAAAGGAAATAAATAAGAATAATATTAATGCTAATATTTGGCTAAAACAATTCTCCCCACCATATAATAAGAATAAATCTTCTATTTATAGGAGTTAAAATAGACTGAATAAAATAAATAAATAAATATTAATCCTTATCTTTAGATAGAATCTCCTAAATTTGATCTTAATCTAATTTTGAATTTAAAATAAAAAATTAGCTTTTATCAAGTCCTTACGCTCCCTCTTATGCCTATAAGCCTTGATCATACAGCTTGTATTCTGCCTTTGACTCCAAAATGTGCTAAAAACTCCATTTTAGCTTCCTTTTTACTTTTTTCTTGTTTTTACCTACAAAAATACATAAATATAACCAAGTCAGCTATTCTAGCTACTTTCCTAATCTAAAATAGACCATTTTATATATGAAAAACATGCATTTTAGTGCTCCATCATATACCCTCACACTTACTCAATGCTCACCCTCAAGCATTCTTAATCCCTTCCATCAAATCAAAAAGCTCAATCCATTCCAATCAAAATAGCAAGAGTCAAAGATACATCAGTTATCTTTAATTCTTAAACATAAGTATTTCATCTAAATAGTCCACTTATCAATAGAATCTCAGTAAAACACAAGGATTTCATCCCACAATATTCTGCATAACCATCATACATTGTGTCCAAGCAAACATTATAACATAAATCAGCATATAGCAGAAAATTGCCAAACCTGCTAAGCATCCATTACTTTATTTTTCTCATTTATTTTAGTAAACCAGTTGTCAATAAATTTAAAATTCAGGAACTATAAAATCAAGATTTGAATCAGCCTAAAAAGGGGTATACTCTCCCATTGCCAATGACTCCACACACTATAGTAGCTTAAGGGGTGTCTAGGTCCGATCCACCTAAAAATAACTAGCAAAGGTGAAAGTGTTAAGTTCCTTTTGAAAAGTGTCTTTTTATTTGAACTTGTAACGACTTATAAAATGGTCTAATTCTCCCAATCATCAACAACTCCATACACAATCCACTTAAGGAGCTTAAGTGTCATACTACTCAAACTGGTCAATGTTGGTTTCAACACATTTTCTCTTTTGCTTTTATTTTTCTTTTTTTTCTAGTTTTAGCATTTATTTTGAGTTAAGATAACTTGGCGGTAAGGAAATTGACTACTCATATGCCAATCTATTTATTCATATAATTAAAATCAGATTAAGGCATAGTAAAATGTTACAAGTTAATCACCAAACATTTCATCAATTCTGCCTTAAGTCAACCAATTCATGATAAAAAAACTCATGCAAAGATATTAGAAATAAGGGCATACTCTCAAACATCAAGGTGTTTCAAAAGAAATTGGTTTAAGGAATTTTGAAATGAAAGAAGTAGATTTAGAAAGTCAAGTGCAAGATAAAAGCCAGGCATGCAAAATTATGAAAAATTTTGATCAAACACAGTAAATTATACTCAATCGATCTATAAAAATATAAAAAAATCAGCTACTTAAAATACATTGTCCTAATGTGAGGAACAAAATGGCAATCGCAAAACATATAAATAAGGTGAAAAATTTCAAATATTTTCTATTTGTTTTACCAAGATGCCTATGGTGTAATCATTACTGTATCTCCAATGAGTGACACAGCTCACCAACTTTTGCATCCAACTCATCAAGTCTGAAGAAAATTTGGCAAAAAGTCTCCTCCATGCTGGCTATCATCTTGTTTGGTTTAGTATGCAATGCTGCAAATTCTTGTAACAATGCTAGTTCAGCAACTGCAGCAGATTGAGTCTGTGAAGTGGAAGTTAGTAGAGTTTCAACTGTCAATTCCCCTTTCCTAAATACTCTATTATGCATAGGGATAATCAGTCCAAGAGGATAGAATCCATATCTAGGTGCTTCTTGCTTCCTACATAATAAACCCATTTAATCTAAACTAGATAAATCAAGTAGTAAGACGTACAACCTTATAGAGGTTATTGGAAAAGGGGTTAAATAGTTTTAATTGGATAGCAAGGTGGGTCATAATGTGACCAAGTGTAAGGAGCTTTAAAGCTGTAACCACTGCCTTTATTTAAGCTACAATAAAACATCCTAAATTGATTGGCTTTTGCTTAACAATGCATTGTAAGAAAAATAGCTCAACTTTGATCATTATTCATCGTAAATCATTCCTATAAGAAAAATAATAAGCTAATAATCTATGCAGGTAAGTCAGTGAATTATCAAGTAAATAAGAGTCCTTCATCAAGGCAGGGTCATATTTCTTCATCAAAACAACTATATACTGTTCCTAAAACTCCTCTGCATTGAACTTTTCAAGAATATCATAAAACACATCAACATATTCATCTGTAACCTCATAAATCAACCCACGAGTTAGATTAAACTTATTGATGAAAATGAAAATTAATATCCCAATAACCTAAAACGAATAATATTTCAACTGTTTAAAGCCATCAGCTGCTGTTTATCCAAAACAAATATACTATAAAACTCCTAAATCAGTTCATAATAAACTGGACAGTTTATCTCAAGATATCTCTGCCATATGGTACCTGCTATATACTTAGAACAATTCAATCTTAGTTTCTCAATAGTTGGGTAGTCAATAATCTTACCTTGAATGACTCTAAGATTGACCACTTTAGAAAAGTTCTTCTTTCTCTCCTTACCAAACTTGAAATGGCTATTAAGCTTTGACAAAGGTGGTGGCAGCATACCTTTCAAGCATTTCGGTCATGCTTACATGGATAAAGCATCTTTTGATTGTTCTTCTATTTGAGGCTTAGTTTCTAGTTCTACTGTCTTTAGGAAAGCTTGCTTTGTTGGTTCTAGCTGCTCCTTTTTTGCTAGTATTTCTCTCTCCTGGCGTGGCTACCTTTCTTCCCTGCGTATCTCTTCATATTCTTTTATCATAGCCCGAATGAGTTTTTAGGCCATTTGTTTAGAATCATCATCCACCACTTTAGGAGGTAACCAAGCCCGTTCAAATTGGTGAGGCTTGGGTGGTTTCCGACCAGTATAGAATTTGATTCTGGTATGCTTTATGTTCATGATAGGTCTTAAGGGAGGAGAGAAAACTGTTCATTTTTTTGTTGGTGGCCTAAGCACATTGTCATTTACCATTGTGGGCTCCGTACTGACATGTCTCTTGGTCGTCGACTAGCACCGGTGGTTTTTCTAGTGTTCACCATGGCTTCTTAAAATCCTTAATTGAGTAAAATTTGGGGAAAATAAAATCATGAGAGAGAAAGAGTAATTTTGGGTCCTATGCAGTAAATGGGGGCACGGGTAATTATTTAAACTCTTTAATAAATAAGTTAAAAAGAGTTTAAGTCATATTAGAAAACTCCATTCGATTGAAATGCAGAGTGTAGCATTTTACAGCTCAAAATTTCCATCTAGACTTATGCAATCAGAACATGAAAATAAAATTAGACTTTAAAGAAGAAGATTAAAAATTAGAAGATAGTAAAACTAAATTTAACTAACTAAAATGAACTGCTATCTTGTTGGCTGCCTTATAGGCATAACATCTAACAAAAATAATAAAATTAAAACTTAAACTGAAAAATATAGTTCTAGTTTATAAGTCCCAGCTTGACTCCTGATGACACACATTGGTTGAGTAAAGAATCCTTCATAGAATGGCTTGAGGGGATGTCCATTCACTTAAAAAAAGTTTCTTGAATTTGAACTCTTGATTTCTACTGCTCCTTATGGCAAAATATGTTTCACTTCAAATGGTCCTAACCATTTTGTCTTCAATTTTCTAGGAAATAACTTCATCCTGGGATTGTACAACAATACTTTCTGCCCGACAGTGAATTCTTTCCAACTGAAATGCTTGTCATGAAATCTACATGTCTTGTCCTTATAAATTCTTGAATTCTCATAGGCTTTATTCCTTATCTCCTCTAGTTTCTAAATCTGTAACTTTTTATGATTGCAAGCATCATCGATCGACATGTTACACTGCTTTACTATCTAGTAAGCTCTGTGTTCAAGTTCAACTGGTAAATAGTAAGGTTTACCATATACGATCCTGAAAGGTGACATTCTGAGAGGGCTTATATATGCAGTTCTGTATACCCATAGAGCATCATAAAGTTACAAACTCCAATCCCTTCTATTGACGCTTACAATTTTCTCCAAAATTGACTTGATCTCTCTGTTGGTGACTTCAACTTGTCCATTTCCTTGAGGATGGTAAGCAGTAATCATTTGATAAGTAATGCCATATTTACAAAATAGAGATGCCACTTCTCTATTGCAAAAATGCATGCCTTGATCACTTATTATTGCTCTCAGAACTCTGAACCTGTTGAACATATTAGTTCTGATAAAATTAACTACAGTTTTAGTATCATTGTACTTGGTGGCTTTGGCTTCCACCCATTTGGATACATAGTCAACCAATACTAAAATATAAACATGGTCAAATGAAGGTGGGAAGGGAAAGGTCCCATAAAATCCATCCCCCATACATCGAATATCTCATAAACCATAATTCCTTGTTGAGGCATTTCATTCCTTCTTCCAAGACCTCCTGTTCTTTGGCAGTTTTCATAGTGTTTACAAAATAAGTAAACATAGCAATGTATGGTTTGTCAGTATAATTTGATTTTTAAAACTTTCATTACTATCTTTTCTAGACCAAAATGACCTCTACACGCATATGTATGATAAAATCAAAGAATAAAATTTATTTCAATGTCTGAGATACATCTCTGAATAACCTCATCAGCATAATGCTTCCACAAATAAGGTTCATCCCACACATAGTATTTTGAACTTCTTCTAATTCAATTTTTCTCATTCCTTGACAGCTCATCTAGTAAATTCCTTATACATAAAAAATTAACTATGCAGCATACCAAGGAGAATTTTTTATTACATTCAATGTAAACTCATTAGAAAATTCATCATAGGTCTCACATGGTTCTGAAATTATCAGTCTGCTTAGATGATCAGTGACCAAATTCTTTGATCCCTTCTTGTCTCACAACTATAGATAAAATTCTTGGAGCAACAATATCTAGTAAATTAATTGCGGCTTTGCTTCCTTTTTCTTTAATAAATACTTAAGTGTTGTGGGATTGGAAAATACAATTACTTTAGTACCAAGCAAATAAGAATAAAAATTTTCCAATGTAAAAACTACAACATCTAATTCCTTCTCAGTCATAGAATAATTATATTAAGCGATGTCCAATGTCCTTGATGCATAGCTTATCACTTATGGATCTTTCCCATTCCTTTGGCCAAGTATTGTGCCAACTGCATAAAATCCTGTATGTCTAAGGAAAGAATGAAATTCCCTCATAGTTGAGGGGTAAGGCAATGATTTGATAATATTAATTTTAGCTTTATCAACCTCAATACCTTTCCTTGACACTACATGGCCTAAAATTAAACCTTGATCAATCATAAAATGACATTTTTCATAGTTTAGGACCATGTTCTTCTCAATACAGCATTATAACACTTTAGCTAAATTATCAAGACATTCATAAAATGAATTTCCATATAATGTAAAATCATCCATGAATACTTCAATAATATTTTCAACAAAGTCAGAAAAAATACTAACCCTGCAGCACTGAAATATCGCTAGCGCATTACATAATCTGAACGACATACAATTGAAAGTAAAAGTACCAAATGGACATGTAAATATCATCTTCTCTTGGTCCTTGGGTGCAATGGGAATTTAGTAGAATGCCATATACCCATTCAAGAAACAGTAATGCGTACGACCTGCTAAGAGTTCAAGCATTTAATCAATAAATAGAAGAGGATAATGGTCTTTTCATGTAATGGAATTTAATTTTAGATAGTCAATACAAACCCTCTACCCATTTTGAACACAAGTAGGTACCAATTCTCCATATTCATTATGGATCACAGTGATTCCTATTTTCTTTGGTACAAAGTGTACCAGGCTCACCCATTGATTGTTGGAAATTAGGTAAATCATTCCTACATCTTACAGCCTTAGAATCTCCTTTTTCATGACTTTTATTATAACTGGATTTAATCTTCATTAAGCCCTCTTACTAACTTGCAATCTCATTTTAATGGTATATGGTACATACATGGAGATGGGCTGATTCCTTTGATGTTGGCTATTATCCAGCCGATTGCCTCTTTGAATCTTTTTAGAATTCTTACCAGTGCCTTTTCTTCATCTTCACTAAGCTTGTTAGAAATTATTATTGGTAGCATTTCATCGTTCCCCAAAAAGGCATACTTTAAATGGCTATGAAGTCGTTTCAGTTCCAAGTTGGTGCTTGCAAAATTGAATGATAAAATTTAGTATGTTGGCTAATTAAATTTGACTCTTGTCCAATTTCAGGTTCTATATTTAAATCATCAATAGTTTACATCAGTTCATTATTTAAGGTCAATGATTCTCCGTGAAACTTTGCATTATAGAGTATTGATCTTAATTTATCTTCATCATTTATTTTAAAAACACGTTACATAAGTGGATCAAACACATCCACAACACAGACATTGGAGATGTTGGGAGGATACTTCATAGCATCATACATATTGAACTTGATCATCTCTCCATCAAACTCTATTATCAATGCCCCTTCATGGACATCTATTTTTATTCTTGCTATTATTATGAAAGGTCTTCCTAACAAAAAATCAAACATTTTTTGAAGATGTCTTGTTATCCATCTGCACAACATAAAAACCCTCAGAAAAAATAAGTTTGTTAATTTTCACCAGAACATCTTCCAAAACTCTAACGGGGTAGATCGTCGACCTGTCCACCAATTCTATCATCACTCTGGTTTCCTTCAAGGGTCCTACATTCAAAGACTCATAAATAGATGAGGGAATTATATTTATTGACGCTCCCAAATCACATATGACATTCTTCACGCCAATTTCTTTAATTTTTATGGGGATCATAAATACTCCCTTATCCTTACACTTTGATAGTATCTTCCTTTGGATTACTACTGACACACTCTCATTAACACTCACTTTTGAAATCCAATTAACTCTTTTATTAATGCATAAATCTTTGAAAAATTTTACGTACCTAAGTACTTGTTTAATCGTATCCAATAAAGGAATATTAATCTGCACTTTCTAAAAAAGTCTCTAATATTTCTTTTTACTCTCTTTCTCTTTTCATTTTCTCTAATTGCTCTGGAAAGGGACACCAAACTACTATTGGCTGGGCATTCTTTTCTCCTTCCTCTAACCTAGAATTTTTAGTTCAAGCTCCTTTTCCTTATCAAGTTTTAATTTTTTAGTAGCAGCTTCTAGCAAGGTTTGGCCACACTTTAAAGTTACTGCATTGGCACTTTCTCTTGGATTAACTTCTGCCTGAGATGGAAGCTTTCCTTTGGATTCAATTTTACCCAACAACGTAGCAATATGCGATACCTGATTTTCTAGATTTTTGAATCTGGTTTCTGTGGCCAGTTGAAATTGCTGCGTGTTAATCACTAGAGTTTTAAGTATATCTTCTAAAGACATACTTGATTGTTTTGGTTGATTGGATCGTTGTTGGAAATTATTCTCCTGGTTACCGTACCACAGATTCATATGGTGTCTATAACCTAGGTTATATGATTTCAAAAATGGGTCATATTTCCTCTGTAGTGGTCCAAAAAATCCTCCTACCATATTAGCCTGCTCTTCCTCTTCTTCTTCTTGTATTGCCAGGCACTTGTCAGTATGGTGATTAGGTTATGTGCAAATCCCGCAGACTTTAGCTGGCTTGAAATTTGCAGTAAAATCTTGTATGATAGAGGTAAGTGTGAGATTTATGACTATAAGTTTGAAGTACTTACCTCATGTGCTTTTCTTGGTGGCTCATTTTCAATGGAAAATGATTGTGTATTGGCTACCATGATAGTTATCAGGTCACAAACTTCCTATGGCATTTTGTTGATGATAGCACTACCGCTTTTTGTGTCCATCGTCTTCTATTCTATTGGCAATAGTCCTTCATAGAAATACTAGATTAAATTCTAAAAGGTTATCCTATGTTGAGGACACAAGGTATAAAGTATTTTGAAACGTTCCCAGTATTCATGTAAATTCTCCATGTCCTTCTATTTAATTACGCAGATATCTCTCTTGATTGAAGCTGCCCCTTTTGCAGGGAAAAATTATCCAAAAACTGCTTTGCGATCTCGTTCCATGTATTGATGGTTCCGGACGGTAGATAATATAGCCAATCCTTTACCGCATCTATAAGAGAAAAGGGAAAAGCTCTTAGCTTGATTTGTTCCAAACTTACACCTTGCGGTTTCATACCATTACAAACTATATAAAATTCTTTTAACTGCTTGTAAGGATCCTCATTTTCTAGTCCTCTAAAAGTAGGCAACAATTGTATTAGTCTTGATTTTAGTTCTAAGGGAACTGTCAAATACTCTTAGGTGATACATAAGAAGGTATGATCTATTAGCACAATGGCCATTTGTCGTAGAGTTTGCTGATTGATAACCATGATGACTTTGTTAAAACTTTTGTCATCCATGTTATCCTGACTAGCTTCTTCTTTGTATTTGCTCGAACTCTCCAATACGGAGGTTAGTTTCTTATTTTTTTGCCTCTTTCCTCAATCTCTTTGCAGTTTTCTCAATTTTGGTATTAAATCTCAAATTTCCTGTGGAAGATCGAGTCAAAAACAAAGAATCAAAAGAATGTTAGTTACCATCCACGATAACAGTGCCAAAATTTGTTCGGGTGTCAAAACCATCAAATTAATTCCTACTTCCCTCAATGTAGAAATGTAATAATTTTGCAGTAGTGGAAGAAGGGTCGATCCTACATGGATGAAAGGATCCTTTGATTCTTTGTGATACAAATAAAATAAAATAATTTTGGAATTATCAGAGAAAAATAAATAAACAAATTTTGATTTTGGAAAAATATCAATTTAGAGAGACTTCCTAACCGCAAGCCATAATTAATTATTGCTAAATCATGATGATCGATGCAATGATAATCCAACTGTAAAAATCACCAAACTGATTATAGAACACCGAGGAATAGCCTCTAGTGAACCAATTCTTCTTTACTATTAAAACGACCAGGAAGTAGCTCTACAATCACCTCTAATTCCTGAATAGACACAGTGGAATAAGATTCATACGTAGTCTTCCAGAAATTACATTAAGGATTAGAAGAACCCAATTCTAATTAACACTTAAGAACCAGCTCCGTTATATTCAAACTAGATTGCCTAATTCATAAAGATATTTAAAACGCCTTTGACCTTGAATAATTCTTTGATTGTTACATTAGCAAGTCGAGTGAAAATTACGGATCAAAAAACTCAATTATTATGCTTTATACGTATGTAAAAAGAAAACCCTACACATAAAATAGGCACTAGTGATCGGGTGTTGAAACCGTCAAATTAATTCCTACTTCCCCAAATGTAGAAATGTAATAATTTTATAGTAATAGAATAAGGGTCGATCCCACAGGGATGGAAGAATCCTTCAATTCTTTATGATACAAATAAAATAAAATAATTTTAAAATTATCAGAGAAAATAAATAAATGAATTTTGATTTTGAAAAAATATCAATTTAGAGAGACTTCTCAACTGTCAGCCATAATTAATTATTGCTAGATCATGATCATTGATGTAATGATAATCTAATGGTAAAAATCACTAAATCAGTTATAGAACACCGAGGAACAACCTCGAGTGAACCAATTCTTCGTTACTATTAAAATAACCATGAAGCAGCTCTACAATTGCTTTTAATTTTTGAATAGAAACGGTGTAATAATATTCATACACAGTCTTCCAGAAATCATATTAAAGATTAAATAACCTAATTCTAATTAACACTTAAGAACCAGCTCTACCATGTTCAAACTAAATAGCCTAATTCACAAAGATATTTAAATACCTTTGACCTTGATTAATTCTTTAATTGCTACTTTATCAATTTGAGTGACAATTACACATCAAATAACTCACTTAGCAATATGTATAAAATAGAACCGTGCAAAGGGCCCTTTTTGTCACGCCCCTAAAGAAAAACAATGGTTCTTCAAATTGTAGAATTAAAATAAATAATGATTTACCATTGAAATGAGGAACGATTTGATCTTACATGATCTTCATTAAATTAATTGTGTTGCTCTTAATTGGGAAATAGAAATTCCTAGCCAAGCATCATAGGCGGTAACATCAATTTAAAAATAAGAAAGAATAAAAATAAATAATTGAATTAAAAGGAAATAAACAAGAATAATATTAATGCTAATATTCAACTAAAAAAATTCTCCCTACCACATAATAAGAATAAGTCTTCTATTTATAAGAGTTGAAATAGACTGAATAAAATAAATAAATAAATAAATAAATATTAATCTTTATCTTTAGATAGAATCTCTTAAATCTGATCCTAATCTAATTTTGAATTTAAAATATAAAATCAGCTTTTATCAGGTCCTTGCGCTCCCTCTTGTGGCGATAAGCCTTGATCATATGGATTGTAATCTACCTTTGACTCCATAATGTGGTAAAAACTCCATTTTAGCTTCATTTTTACTTTTTCCTTGTTTTTACCTGTAAAATACAAAAATATAACCAAGTCAGCTGTTCTAGCTACTTTCCTAATCTAAAATAGACCATTTTATACATGAAAAAAATGCATTTTAGCACTCAATCAACTAGCTATGCCTACCATGATAGCTAGCTCATGAACATCACCTAAGTTTATTAGTTACTCTCCTCTAAAGAATATTAGGAGTATTTTTCTAAGTTGCAGAACTAGATATCATAATATTTCATCCATTACACCTCTTAAAATACATAAATAAAATTAAATATGAAAATACTATTATGTCCTTTTTGAAACTCCATGCCTAGACACTTCTCTACCACTCCTTAGCCACCTTGTTCCAAACCAAATTTCACCACTTCAATGAATCCCTCTCCACTTGGTATCCATTTAGTAACTAGACCTTAAACATAATTCAAAATAATGAAATACTATCAACTGAGGCTTGTCACTACTCATATCTAGAAATTCCTGTATTATGATTCTTTGTTGCTCCTTTTAAAATTGCATACAAATACTACCAATTTACTTGAAGTGATCATAAAAAATAAAAATAAGAACTAGTAAACAATTCGATTGTCATTTCTTTCTATTTGTATATCTCAACAAAGTATTCCATAACAAGATTTTTATGAAACTTTGCTCACAAATTAATACATTTTTGAATGATTATAAAGAAATATTCCAGTATGGATTTCACGTACTCAAAAATAAGTTTGGAAGTATATCTAAATAAAAGATGATACAACAAGATTTATATGAAGTTTTGTTCTCATATCAATTGGAATTAGTATATTTTTGAAAATTATAAAAAAAACTAGAGTTTCATAACATGTGTTGCACGTTGGTATAATTTATTTGACTTGTATAATTTATTTGACCCATCATTCTTAATAATTTTGTATTCTATTTTGTAATTATTTATAATAAAAATAATTCATATTTATATTTAATTTTAAATAGAATTATTAGATAGAAATTAGTTATTATGAATTGAAATTATTACTATTAGATAATTAAAATAAAATTAAAATTAGTTTTAATAAATTTAGAGAAATGGTAAAATTATCATTTTACTTGTTTCTTCTTTCCTTTTACAATATTAATTAAAAGTTTGATAGATGTGGGTTCAATTAATCTTTTATAATATAAATTTGAAAAAAGTTAAGCTATATATTAACAATTTGAGATATTTTGTAACTTTAATAAATATCTCATAAAATATAAAATAATTATTAATTAATAAATACAATTCAAATTAGTAATATTTATCTTTGAATAAAATTTGTTTAGGTAAAAAATTAGATAATATAATATAATATATAAAATAATTAATAATTAACAAATACAAATAAAATCAATTGTCTTTAAATAAAGTTTATTTAAATAAAAATAATATAATATAATGTAAACTGTAAAATAATTAGTAACTAACAAATAAAATCTTTAAAAAAATAAAATTTATGGGAATGGTAAAACTATCTTTTCTTTTACCCCACCCTCTTTTAATTTACTATAATGTTAAAATCATAATTTTCACTTATTCTCTTTCTCTTTTAAAATATTAGTTTAAAAATCAAGAGAAATGAATCTATTTTGCATGACTTTTATAGTTTTAATTTGAAAAAGTTTAATCATAAGTTAACAATGTGAGATATTTATAAATTTAATATATATCTCATATTTTAAAAAGATCATAAATAATAATTTTATTTATATAATTTAATTATAAAAATTAGTTGCTATAAATTAAATTTATTATTATTAGATAATTAAAATAAAATAAAATTAATTTTTATAAATTAGCTATTATAAATTTAATATAATTAGTATTTTCTAAACTTTAATAATTTAGATAATCATATTATATAAATCATAAATAATCATAGGATTCTGATCGAAAAGGTTAAACATATATTAATAATGCATCATATTTTATAATTTTAATAAATATCTCATATTTTAAAAAATAATCATAAATATTATTTTTCTTCATATAATTTTATTATATAAGTCAATTATTATAAATGAAAATTATTACTATTAAATTATTAAAATAAAATAAAATTAGTTTTAGCAAATTTAGATTATTTCATAAACTTCTAATTTCTGAAAATTAATCATTTATAATAAAAGTAATTCATATTTATATTTAATTTTAAATAAAATTCTTAGATAGAAATTAATTATTATAAATTAAAATTGTTACTGTTTGATAATTAAAATAAGATTTAAATTAGTTTTAATAAATTTAGAGAAATAACAAAACTATCATTTTACATGTTTCTCTTATAATATTAATTAAAAATTCGAGAGATGTATGCTTAATTAATCTACTTCTATAGGCTTTTGTAATATGAATTTGAAATATTAAGTCATATATTAACAATATGGGATATTTTGTAACTTTAATAAATATCTCACAAAAAATAATTATTATTTAATAAATACAAATCAAATTAGTAGTATTTATATTTAAATAAAATATATTTAGGTAAAAAATCATATAATGTAATATAAAATATAAAATAATTAGTACTTAACAAATACAAATAAAATTGATAGTATTTATTTTTGAATGAAACTTATTTAGATAAAAATTATATAATCTAATATAAAATAATTAGTAATTAACAAAAAGAAATAAATAAATCATCTTTGAACAAAATTTATTTACATAAACTTAAGATGATATAAAATAAAATATAAAATAATTAGTAGCAAACAAATTAAATTTTTTAGAAAATAAGAAAATTTATGGGAAATGGTAAAACTATCTTTTCCCTTATCCCACTCTCTTTTAATATATTGTAATGGTAAAATCATCATTTTTACTTATTTTATTTTTATCTTAAAATATTAGTTAAAAATCAAGAGATTATTCTCAATTAATCTTTATTCTCAATTAATCAAAAATTTAAATCTTAAGTTAACAATGTGATATATTTTATAACTTTAATAAATATCTTATATTTTTTTAAAAATTATAAATAATATTTTTATTTATATAATTTTATTATAAAAATTAGTTGTTATATATTAAAATATTACTATTAAATAATTAAAATAAACAAAAGTTTACTTTTATAAATTATCTATTAAAAATTTAATATAATTATTATTTTTTAAATTTTGATAATTATATTATATAAATCCTAAATAATTAGAAGATCCAATTAAAAAGTTAAATTATATGTTAACAATGTATGATATTTTATAAATTAAATAAACATATCATATTTTTAAAAATAATCATAAGTGTTATTTTTCTTCATATAATTTTATTAAAGAAATCAATCGTTATACATTAAAATTATTACTATTAAATTATTAAAATAAAATAAAATTAGTTTTAGTAAATTTAGATTATTTAATAAACTTTTATTTTCTTAAAATTAATTATTTATAATAAAAATAATTCATATTTATATTTAGTTTTAAATAAAATTTTTATGTAGCATTTAGTTGTTATAAATTAAAATTATTAAAATTAAATAATTAAAATTAGTTTTAGTAAATTTAAAAAATGGTAAAATAATCATTTCACTTGTTTTGTTTCTTCTTATAATATTAATTAAAAATTCAAGAAATGTGTGCTTAATCAATATATTTCACTTGACTTTTAAATATGAGTTTTAAAATATTAGAATATATATTAACAATGTGAAATATTTTTAACTTTAATAAATATATTATATAATATAAAATAATTATTAATTAATAGATATAAATCAAATTAGTAGTATTTATCTTTGAATAAAATTTATTTAGGTAAAAATTTAGATAATATAATATAAATTATAAAATAATAAGTAATTAACAAATACAAATAAAATTAAAAATAAGATAATATAATATAAAATATAAAATAATTAGTAGGTAACAAATTAAATCTTTTAGAGAATAATAAAAATTTATGGGAAAGGGTAAAACTATTATTCTTATTTCTCACCCTCTTTTAATATATTATAATAGTAAAATTATTATTTTTACTTATTTTCAAAAAAGGTATGCTCAATGAATCTTAGTTTTATTTGTTCAATACTAACACCAAGCAGCTTCATTTCATTACAAGCAACAAAAAATTCTTTCAAATGATTAAAATGATCTTCATTTTCAAATCCATGGAATGTGGGTAATTGTCAAATTAATCCAGATTTTAATTGCAAAGGGACTGTCAACTCTTCATATGTAATACAAAGAGGAGTTAGATCGATAGGTGCATCAACCATTTCTCGTAACGTTCATCCATCAGCAGCCATGATATCGCCAAGAAAAGCCTCGGATGAACCAATTCTTCCTTATTATTAAGATAACCAGGAAGCAGCTCTATAATCTCCTTTAATTCCCGAATAGACACGGTGGAATCAGCTTCGCATACAATCTTCCAGAAATAGTATTAAGGATTAGAAGAACATGATTCCAATTAACACTTAAGAACTAGCTTCGTCATGTTCAAACTAGGTCATCTAATTCACAAAGAAATTTAAAAGCCTTTGACCTTAATTAACACTTTGATTGCTATTTTAGCGAGTCAAGTGATAATTACGGATTAAACAACTCACTTGGCAGTATGTATAAAATAGAATCGTACAAAGGGCCTTTTTGACATGTCCCTAAGAAATACAATGGTTCGTCGATTTATAGAATTAAAATGAATAATGATTTACCATTGAAATTAGGAACGATTTGATCTCACATGATCTTCAATAATTTAATTATGGTGCTCTTGATTGGGAAATTAAAATGCTTAGCCAAGCATCATAGGCGGCAAACACAAAACAAAATAAAATAAATTAAAGAAAATGAAATAAGAATAATTCAATTCCTATTATTTCATACTATCTATAATAGGAACAAGTCTCCTATTTATAGGGGTGAAATAAACTAAATGAATAAATAAAATAATTATCAACCATTATCTTAAGATAGAATCTCTTAAATCTAATTTTATCTAATCCCAAATTTACTTTTTACTTTTTCTATGTTTTTACCTACAAAATATAGAAATATAACCAAGTCAACTATTCTAGTCATTTTCTTAATCTAAAATAGACCGTTTTATACATGAAAAACATGCATTTTAGTGCTTGATCACTAAACAATCACCACCTATTGAAACTTCATACCAATACTACCAACTTGCTTGAAGTCATAAAGGTAAGCCTTTAAAACATGGCGTAAAGTGCATTGAAGGTTCAAAACAATGAATTTCATTTTTTTCATTATTCCATTTTATTTTATTTTTGTTATAGTAAGAATTCTGGTTTGACTTTTAATGACCTCACAATCTCAAGTAGAATATTTCATCATTATGCAGAAAGTGTTATGTCATTGTTTTCTAGACATTGTAGCATTTTAGTCAAATTTAAAAGGTATTTTTTTTCCTAAATGAAATCCTAAACAACTACCATTTTACATTCTTTCCATCAAGTGTTAAATATGTTAATAATGTTCATATTCAAGTTGTCAAGTCATAAACATAAAACTTAAATTCATATTATAACCTTCCTGTAAAAGAAAACTAAAATTTAGTTATAAAAAATATGAAATCCAATGACATTTCAAAAAGAGTCAAGTTGAGTGATTTATACTACGGTTTAACCTTAATTTAGTTAATTTTGTATACATATATTTCAACAAGTATTATACAACAAGATTTTTCTGAAACTACGCTTCCATGTCAATTGATCTAAACATATTTAAGGGCACATTATCAAATCCGTTATATTTAACATGATTATCTATCACAACATTGGAAGTGATTTCATTATTTGAATGATGTTTGAACTTTAGGCCCGATGCTATATCTTATCCTAAGCTCCATGATTAGTTGGTGTTCACACATGAAACTCTATTCAATAGCATTTATGAAAAGCTTTTGTCTAATATAGCCTATAAAGTTGAATGAGTTGAGGGCACGTTAGGATATTAGTACAGGTTATTAATTATGTTTCTCAATTTATGAAATATATTTCATAAACCAAACAATCTGGATATTAACATTTACTCTGATGCAGATTGTGCTAGTAATCCAAATTATCGAAAATCTACTTCTGGATATATACTTTTCAAGGGTCAAAATTTAGTATGTTGGAGTTCAAAAAAGCAGCCAACAGTGGCTAAATTGTCAACTAAATCAAGTCAGAGCAATGATGGTTGAGTAAATTTGGTTGTAATCCTTGTTGATTGAACTTGGTCATCACACTACGAATATTCAAAACTTATGGTATGATGTCATATGCTAATATGATTTTTCATGCATGAAATAAGCATGTAGAGATGGATATTTCACTTTATCAGAGATAAAGTTAACAATAATGAAGTCAAACATTTAGTATATCTCGACACATGATTAGTCGTCCGACTTACTAATAAAACATGTATCCAGATCATGTCTTGATCTCCTTTACCAAACATTACTAATTCAATGCACTGAAGTGTTTTAATTGTAGGGGCATAATAAACATAAGGTGTAATCGTCATTATGAAATCTCTATATATTAATAATTTAAAAGGGGACTGATTCTCAAAGCAAACCAAAAATTAAAAAAAAACTTCACATTTTATCTAGTAATGCATGAAATGCAAATATAATGAAAAATAATGCATGAGATGGAAATGTCTGCTAATGTAATACACAACTCTCTCAAATTTATTTTAATAATGCCTCAAAAAGACTATAAGCACCATATAAGATTTATTGAAATGAACATATACATCTTATTTATGTATATGTATATGTAAGCAAGTTAAATTACATTACTAAGCCATACAAAATTATTCAAATATATTGAAGAAAGTAAAATTCTAACATAATTATAATCAGTAATTACTTTACACTTATAAAAGATATTGAAAGTGGTGAATGATTAACTCCCTTAAATAAAAGCTTACAAAAATGGCCTAGTTGTCATTGATGCTTTTGCTTACTATGTATTAACGGATTCATAAAAATACACTCTAATTAGTTTCAAGTCTATTACCTATAAGTACAAAAACACAAACTCCAAACCCAAGTTTAAAAGTAAGAGGAGAGTTAAATAGAAGAAGAAGATTTATCCTCTTAAAGCTAAGAATACTTCATATAGGATGATGAAAGCCTAACTAGAACAAATAGAAAGAGTGCTCCAGGATTCAATAAGAGTATTTACTATTATACAACAAAGAGTGATTATAATTGTATAGCAATGTCTAAAAACATATCTTGAGGGTGCCACAAGGCACTCATGGTATCATTATAAATATATAAACTAAAATTATGAAATCTTAAAAATATATATACCCAGTTGAGATGTGACATGATTGCATTGTGAGGCCTTAGGATAAGATCTAATAGATTGTTGTATCAAATAATTGGATCATAGTCTTTTACCATAAAAATGTTTGCATGTGTAGTAGTACCAACTATAAGAAATCCATCAATCCACATATGATGTATTTAAAATAAAAGAGAAAAATATGAGTGGAAAAAATAAAATCTTAAGGTGCCTCCAAGATAGCTTAATTTAAGGTCTTTCGTTAGATCAAATTAGTTTGCACGTCATGGATACAACTAGGCATGAGGAAGTGTTTTTGGCTTCATCTTTAACTTCCTCAATTTCGTAGTCTCCTTTAGCCAATGGTGGTTAGAGGTACATTCCTTGAAATCAAGCTCTAAATTAATGATGAGATTAAGAATAAATGGTTCTTCTTGAGAGTTCTCAAATAATTTATTTTCTTTTTAATATCTTCAAAAATTATGCAAATGCAATAAATATTTTGCTTCTAGATGACTCATCTTCTTCAAATATTTTATTCAATGTTTTTCAAGACATAAAAAATGAAAAATGAAATGAAATGAAAGTTCAAAAACAAAGAAACTAAAAACAAACATAAAAGAAACCAAAGTTTCTATAATCTAACTAAACCAAAACCACACCAAGTATACAATATATTAACTAGAGACTAAAATTTAATTTAAAATAAGAAATTAAAATAAATTAACTAACCTAGCTAAAATAATTATCAAATTAAATTAAATTAATATTTTTTCTTTGATATATTTTAAATAATTAAGGATAAAATAATTAATTTAACCTCAAATGTGAATTAATGATAATCAATCTCAATTAATATATAACTAGCTAAAGGTGGATAAATTAAAATATTGAAAGTTGCCTTATTGGAAGCTAAATTGTCTATTAGAATTAATTAATTTCATACTCTCATAGTAATTATTTAATTGAAATGCATTTATCGTATTCCTATTAATCTCTCATAAAACAAATTTCTATCTCTAAGTAATTCAATCTCATGTTCATACATGCATTTAAATAGTTACTTCATCTCCTAATATAATTTATTATCTAAATCATGTAATTAATTGGTATTAAAATTAATCACAAATGATTAAACATTTAAGACATGAGACCATAATAAATTATTATAGAAATAAGACATTGCTACTAATAATAAATAAAAAAAATTCAAAGTAAAATTTTTACTATTTCATTACTAACAATTTATCATTAATAATACATTTAAAGACATTGAAATATTTATCTATAACCAAAGCATAAAGAGGAAAAATTGAAAACAGAGCTCCATTGATTATGGCCTTCAATTTTTTTATTTTTCCTATTTCTTAAAACTCTAATCTTCAATCATATAAGTTATTGAATCCTCCTTGAAACTCCTTAGGTTGTGGTAGTGGTAGAGTTGCTAAAAGAAAAATCTTTAGCTAACTACCTAAAACTAGCTAAGAAATTAGAAGAAAATATGAAGATGTTAAAAATGGAAATAAAGTAAGAAGTGAAAAATGAATGAATTAGATAAATATTGGAAGTTTAAAATCTAAAAATGTGATGTATTTATATGTTATAAAAATTCCAAAATAAGACTTTTAAGCATGACTTTTGGTTTTGGATGGAATAACTCAAGATTTGAGAAAGAAAGTCAAAAATATGTTGTTCGAAAGTAAAATTCACTCAAGTAAAATTTTATGCAAGTTGAGTTGAATTCAAACTAAAATTTTAGTTTTATACATCAACTTATTTTTAGCATATCCCATAGAATACAACTTTGATTCACATGATATTGATGCGTTGGAAAGCTTAAAAACTATTATGTTAAAAATATTTAGTATATTTCATAGCTTATTGATTGATTATATTACATATAATGTAGTGATTTAGCATTTAAAAGTGAGTAAAAGTTTTTACCTTAAAAATTAATGTATATAAACCATAATTATGGATTAAAAATCAATAAATACATTATGAAAAACATGTAAATGAAAATACTTATGATTGATCGATGTCAAAACAATCAAATTATTTTCCTACTTTCTACATAAAAAAAATTATAGATTTTTGTAGTATGTGGAAGAAGGGTTGATCCCATGGGATGGGAAATTCCTTTGATCCTTTATATAATATTTTGAAAGAAATAAATTTTCAAAAAAATAAATTAAAGAAGAAAACATACAAAAATAATTTTAGGAAATATTCAGATAAAAGTTCTCCCAATCAAAAGCTAACAATTATTTATGTTTACTGCATGATCATCAAATCGTTAATCATTCGAAAATAACTCACTAAGTCCGTTATAACTATGGAAATAGTTTCTTACAACTAATTCCTTCATATTATTAAAGTTATCGAGAAACAGTTCTATAATCATTTCTAATTGCCAAATCGATATAGCGGAGTAAGACTCTCACTAGTCTATCAATAACCACATAAAAGAGTTATAAGAACTTGACTTAAGCTAACAACTAAAATTTTTTTATTGTTTAAGCCAGATCATGATAATCCATAAAAAAAGTTAGAAATTGTATGAGGAATAATAACTCTTTAAGTATCATAAATAATAAATTGAGAGATAATTACAAATCTAACACCTTATATGGCAATTTATTGCACTCGAACTTGTGCAATAGGCCCAAATTACATAAATTTCAAAAATAAAAGTGGTTCTATGATTTTCGGGATTAAAGTGAATAGTGCAAGTTAAAGAAATTAAACTCATTTTGATCTCACATGTATAAATAATGAATTATTGTGTTGTTTTCAATTGAAAATGGAAATTTTATAGCATTACATCATTAGTAACAATGTAAAATAAATGAAAGAAATAACATTTATAAGTAAAACTAAATTAATTGATAAAGATAGAAAATGTGATAAGGAATTCACCCTCTATAATGGACACAAGCCTTGCATTTATAGAGATAGAAAATAAATATTAAAATAAATAAATAATTTCTTAAGATTATAATTCTAATAATTTCTTAAGATTATAATTCTATCTTCTGATCTCATATATAATCTAATCTTTGCTGAAAAATACAAAATCCAAACTTGAAATCTTAAGCTGACTGACTCCTACAAAATTTACTTCCCTTGTACCCACATTCATAGGTCATAAGCATATGATATTATAATTTCTTAAAAAAATATGCCAAAAATGGACCATTTACCTTTCTTTTCTACTTTTCACCTTAAAATCTTGGAAAACACAAAAACATGCAAAATTTAACTGTTCTAGAAGGTTTAGCTCTTAAATAGACCAATTTAAGCATCCAAAAATATGCATTTTTATGTTTGATCATATATCCCCAAACTTGTCCAATGCTTGCACTTAAGCATTCCAAATCCATTCTTTAATCAAATTCCATAACTCATTCTAAACATTGTATTAACAGAAAATAGAAACATCAACTAATAAATATTCGAATGCAACCAACTTCTCAAAATACTTAACATTTTACTAATATATAGTATAAACCTTATGAATCTTAATCTAGTAGAAAAAAAGCACAACCAATTTATCAATTATGATCAAGCAAAATAATTTTCATATCTAAATACAAGATAAAATAACTTAAAACTTACCAAATACCAAATATCATAATCATTGTCATTAAATAAAAACTAGTTTTTTACAATTGTTCTTTTTAATTTCAAGGAAACTTTGGGATTGAAGATGCTCGATTCAACCTTAGAAAAGGGGATCACTCTCCCATTACTAATCTTTCTATACACAAAGGCTGCTTAAGAGGTATTAGGTTCCATCTTTTTAATCCAAGTAGCAATGGTATATATTTTATCCCTTAAGTGATGTTGTGAGGAGTAGCACATCCCGGACGTGGGAGTACTGCACGCTGTTCGGCGTTAGATGCCGTGGTGCTTGCTCCCGAGTAACTGAAACCATGGTTAACCTGCAGGACCTAGAGAGATCGCGTCGAGAAGTGCTATGGAGTCGCCACCCGATCCATTTTACCAGCTCGATTGAGTGATAAGAATGAACCAAGAAATTAAACCCGAGCCTTCCTGTGTTGGAAAGCAGCCCGAATTTCTTCAGAGTTGGGTTCGGGATTTCAATTTTATTCGTATTC
>CANYBF010578771.1:0-12471 GCA_948192965.1 Dalechampia spathulata | reverse complement strand
TGTTTGTATGATGCCTGTGATTGGTATTTGTGATGTGTTCCTAGCACCACTGAGATTTATTCTCAGCGTTTGTCATTTGATGAACGTAGGTCCGAGTTCTGAGGGAGAGCAGTGGGGCTAGAGGTACAGCAGCTGGTCTGGTCATGCTTTGGACTTCGGGACGGACTCCTGCAGTTGTATATTTGTGCATAAGCTCTGTTGTATTAGAATTGGCAGTATACCGGATGTACTATGTATAAGAATCCATGTATTTGTGTATCCAGGTTTTCGTTTTATGCTTCTGCGTACTCTGTATGCTTTTGGATTTCTTATACGAGCATTAGCAGGTTAGCTTCCCTTGTGGTATAGTCGTTGTTTGCCTGAGACGGGTGGGCGACGGTTATGCTACGGGAGCTTGTCGTATCCTCGTGAGCTGGGGACGGGGGTGTGACAGATATATCATACACTCAAAAATTCAATCATTAAGGCCTCCAAAGATCAAATTGCCAAATGCCTATAAATTCTACTTAAATGTTACCCGAAATGAGCATATTTGGAGTATGAAAATGGCATGAATTTTTAGACTATGTAAATGACTTTAAAAATTTACAAGATTAGTACCATTGGAAACTAGATTTAAAGAGATTTTCAACGGTATATTATACATCTCATAACTCTAATATTAAAATGGTCAAAAGGTAATTACCGTAAACCCCTAAATCTACCTTTTTACAATTCAGCTTCAATAAGTTATGTACACTTAGTTTGCATGTCTCATTTATGGTAATTAATCACCTTAAAATCTTGGCATCATGCACATACATATACCTTTACATGTTACTCACATTACCAAGTCATGTTTGCCAATATTCATGCACCAAAATACCACTTAAGGCAGCTACACACAAAGGCACACACATGCTGCCCCATTAACACCATTTTAAGCATAACTTTTGCAATTTCATTCCAATGGCCTTCAAACTTTATTTTCTTCATTCTAACATCATAATTCATCATATTTACAATTAATTAGATGATTTAAGCATCAAAACCGAAATATAGAGAGCAATTTCAAAAGGGTACAAAATTGGGCAGCAAGTATTTTCCATGCAATTTCTCACTTCCCATCCACTTTCCATTCATTTTTCATCATCTTCTCCATAAATTATCACTTATAGCAATACATACACATCTCATACAACATCTTAAGAGTACATATAGGTTACCTAGGGTTTTCATACAAATCAATTCCATAAACAAAACTTAATCAAAACACTTTAAACTTGCATAATTCACTCTTCTTTTTCACTTTTTCACATGATTTCATCGAAATTCATGCATATACTTCATGTTCCATTATTGAAAAAATTTCACACAACCATAGAACATAAGTTTTTACAAAGATTAAGAAGTAATAAACATGCACATAATGAAAATTAACTAAAAAGACCATAAAAGATCAATTCTACATGAAAAATTACCTTAAAATTGTAATTTTCTCTACTTAAAGAATGAAAAAGGGGAAAAGAGGAGGAGGAGAGAAGTATTTCGAAATGGAGGAGGAAAAATATGCAATAATTGTCCATATTTCCCTTTTAATTAATATTTATTTGATTTAATACAAAATTAAAGTAGGAACCAATCATATGTTGACACTTGTCAACATATATTAAGCTTGTTTATCAAACTTAAATTCTTCTTCTTTTATTTAATTATTATTACATCATTTTTGCATCATATTCACATAAGCATCTTACATGTCATGCATTATATGAATGTACATACATACCTTAAATTTTAGGTTTAATATATACCCTTCACCTTTTTATGAAATGACATTTATATCCTTAACTAGTACTTAACCTATAATTAATTCTAGCTTCATTTAAACTTTCATTTGCATATTTTAACATATACTTTCTCATATAATAACATGTCTATCATGCTAAAACATCACATATCACATATAAATTCCATTATAGAGCTTCATCCAAAGCATTCAATAAAAGCATACTCGATTTGCATCTTTAGTGCATATTCACTTCTATAATCATCTTTTCACTTTGTTTTCATTTCTTTCTCTCTCAATTTCATATCATATGAAATTGTTTCACCCCTATATCATTTCATAATATTTTCTCATCTTAATCATTAATGAATCACTCCTTTCGCATTCTTATAGTATAAACATGTCATATATGTTTTTCTTATGCTTACAACTTTAAACGTTTTCTATACTTCATGTATTCTCTTACCATGAAATACATGCATACATATATACTTTGACATTTAACATAATTAATCCATGCTTGCACATCATTATAGCATGACCATAAGATACATATGCATGCATGAATTTAAGGTGCATATGAGGGTATGACAGTGTTTGCATTAAAGTTGTGTTATTACCTATTCATGTATCGATTTTAATAAAGTACATTAATTTTCCTTTTTCATATTTATATGTTAAATAAATATTGTTTGTATGATGTTGCATATATAAATATAAAGGATTTTATGGCTTGTTACCAGAAAGAAGATATTAATCATTAAATTTTGAAAAATATTATCATCTACAAAGAAAAAAGTTTATAATCATACACATGCTAGATAAAGAATAATGTAAAGGAAAAAAATTTCTGTCATGGATAGGTTGAGTAATGAACGTTGTTGAGCAAACTTTTGATATTTTAAGACAAGATTTTCCAATTATCTTTATATAGTAGTGGAGCCAAAAATGAAAATAAGGAGGCTAAAACTAAAGTTGATTTTGGTTAACCATAAAATATTGATGATACTTATTAACTCTAATATAAAAATTTATATAGATAATAATATAATAAAAGATAATATATCAAATTTATAATGATAAAATTAAATTAATTAAAAATAAGAGTTATTATTTTTTTCTTCTCTAATCCATAAAAATTACACCTATATTTTTAAAATTTATACAAAAAGCAAACTAAATACTACAAATGATATCTATGAATAATTTAGTTGAAAGGTGTTGATGTTTTGAAAATATGTTAATGAGATTAAGTGAGGAGGATAAAAAAAATGATAATAATATATATGTATATAACTAATTGAGAGAACAATTTAGAAGTCAATTACCTAATATGTGAGTTTTAAGTTTAAATTGAGTTAATAATAAATTTTAATTTGTCTACAAAATATTTTTTTTATTATGATTGATATTTTTTTATTATTTAGATTATTAAAAAACAATTTAATAACAAAAATCTAGAAAGGTTAAAAATTTTATTAAAGAATTATTTTAAATTTTAGTAATTAAATTGAGGGATATTATATAAAGTTTCATTTTTTTTATACCTCTTAAATATTAATATCAGTTTAATTTTTAATTTTTAATTTAAATTTATATCATTTTTTATTATGCAATTATAATATTATCCTTTTAAATTTATTTTTTCTTTCATTCTAAAATTTATCCCCTTATTTTTTTCTTTTTTTAACCTAATTTTCTTATTTTTCTTCACTCCTTCACCTCTTCTTCTTCTGTCATTTTTTTTGTTCTTCTTTTCCCTCTTTTTCTTTTTAAAATAATTTTAACTATTATTCTTTTTCATTCTTTCTTGAATTCTTCTTGCTTTCAATTTTTAATTACATGAATTGTTGATTTTATTTTTATTGGTTATTAACCATATATATGTTAATTTTATTTTTTCATAATAACTATATATAAATAAATATATATAGATATATTTATTTACTAGCATATATGGATATATTTATTTGCTAATGCATATTGATAGATAAATATAGATCATATAATATTTTATAAAATAAAAACATATTCATACATGATATAAATATATATCATGATATATCTTAATGAATAATATATATATATATATATATTTATTTATTTATTTATTTATCAATATATATAATATATATTTATTTATCAAGATATATCAAATACTAGTATAATACAATATATATTTATATTCAAATATTTATAACAAAATAAAATCTAATAAATATAACAAATCTAATAAGGAATATAAAAAAATGAAAAAATATAATTAAATTATATAATAAATAAGTAACAATAAATAACTAATTAATTAAAAAGAAAAAAGAAACTGAAGATAAAAAAAAATAATTATAAAGAAGAAAAAGGAAAAAAAGAAAGGGACGAATAAAAAGAAGAAAACAAGAAAATAAGAAGCTAGACAAGTAGAAGAAGAAGAAGACCCCGAGATGATGAGGAAAAAGTCTGAGGATGAATAGAAGAAGGAGAAGAAAGAAAAAAATTAGAAAATAAGAAGAAAAAAATTAGAGAAAAAAGGAGAAAGATAACACCAAAAAAGAAAAATGAGTGAAAAAGAATTAAAAATAATTAGATTTATATTTTATTAATGAAATATAAATTAAAAGGAATGATATTTTTGAAATTAAAATAAGTAATTTAATATTTTTTAAATTAATTTATAATATAATAAAATTAACTTAAGTAAAAGTGAGATATGAGTAATCAATTATATAATCTTTACATTGGGTTTAATAAGTTTAATATTTATAAAATTCGGCGCTTAATATTTAGATGAAAAGAAGGCAACAAACGGTGTCATACTGACAAAGGCAATTCAATCCTGCCATCCCTTTCCTAGGCTAAAACAAACATAAGCCTAACCCTAAAATAAGGTGGCAAGGTTACCTTCACAATCAGCAGCAAGTCCATCATCTCCATCCCTATGCTTCTCTGTGGCGTCGATAGTCTTCTTTTGAAGCAACGGAGTGAGGGTTCCGTCCATAAATGCTCTATCTGTTCAGACCAATCAAAATCTGTTCGTTTTTCATGTCTTCAATCCACTCCTCTCTCTCCCCTCCCCTACGCTTTAAATCCTCTCTATTCCTAACTCTTCGTCTTCTTATTTTGTTTTCCCATCTCTCTTTCCATTATAAATCACTGCGCTTTGTGGATTCTGGACTTCTGTCAAACCATGAGTAATAAAAAGGTGAGTTTTTTCATGCTTGTTTTGTTTCAGAGTAATCTTTCTTATTTGGTTGTTTAGTAGGGTCTTGCATATCTTTGTACATTACCATTGGGGATTTAGAGATTTTTTATCTGAAGGAAAAAATAGGGTTCATAAAGGGTTGGTTTATTTTCTGACCATTAATTTGGCAATTCACATCGGTTTAAGATTTGGGTGCTTAAGCGTTTGATTGCGTAGCACTAAATTTTCATATTATGTGATGATCATTCAGGACAATGACTGCACTATTAGGATTTTATCTCATCAAACTATGGCTAGATAATTTGCGGGGTTATGGGAAGTTTTTTGATTCATTCTGTTTATAGTCTGATCTTGTTTTTTCATTGTTCACTGTAGCAGGTTCTAGTATTCGGGTCATTCACTGAAGATGAGACCAGGTCATGGTCGACAAGGTCTTCATCTGAGAATGATAACAAGCATGTCGAAAAGAAAGAATTGCAATTTGGTTCATTGAATTTTCCCACTGGAATTACTTTCGGTAATTTTAGCAGTGAATCAAGCGGGCAATTTGGTTCTACAAATGGAAAAGTCTGTATCCAGAGTACAAATTCCGTTAAGAAGGAAAAGGAGAAGCATGCGAAGATAACAAAAAATTCTGAACCTGGCGTGTTGGGTAGTCCAAAACAAAATGGAAGCGTTGCCAAGTTTACCCATGGTGCTGCCCTTGGCAATGGTGGTGGTGACTTAAAAACAGAGAGTTTGGACATGACTTCTTTGCAGTTATCCCAGAATGAAGATAGTCTGGGTCATCGATTACAATCTTCAAGCTTTCATGTCCTTGACAGTGAAGCAGTAACGGGTGGGAATTTGGAAGCTAATAACAATGGTTTGATGCATGTAAAAGCTGAGAACATTGGAAATTCAAACGAAGGACTTGTTGCAGCTGCTAGAAAATTACTACCTCGTGGCTTAATAAACTCGGGGAATTTATGCTTTCTTAATGCATCTCTGCAGGCTCTCTTATCCTGCTCTCCTTTTGTCCAGCTCTTGCAAGATCTTAGACATCGCAACATCCCAAAGGTGTGCTGATGATGATTTTTACTGTCTTGAGGGCAGTTTCATGACAGCTAATAATGTTTATTAATGCTAAGCTTCTGTTGTGCCATGATCTACTAGGTTGGATTTCCAACAATAACAGCGTTTTCGGAGTTTGTCTCTGAGTTTGACATGCCATGTGGTTCCAGCTTGAAAACAGATCCAGCTAGTATTGAGACTGGTAGGCCTTTTACCCCCGCCATGTTTGAAGACATTCTTAAGAACTTCACTCCAGATGTGCCAAATAGCATATCAGGACGACCCAGGTTTGCATTTTTACTTTGCCATTATTCTAAATATATCATGGCAGACTCTCTAACCCTTGAGCTTTCCATGCTAGAGGTACAGGGGCTACTATTATAAGTTTAGGATTGTGTTTGCCTCTGCAATCCGTGCACATTGATGCATACACGGTAGTTTTGAGTTGACTTCCCTGTGTAGAATTAGGAAATGTGAAATTTTGTCCTCGTATTAGAGCTTTAATCTCCTTTGCTACGTCTCTTTTCTTGTCCTTTTCTCCTATCATTTTTCTATATCCTTTAATAATCAGTTTAAAAAATTGATGAAGTGTGATAGAAGAACAAGCAGCTTGAATTGTGTTTCATATACAATTCTTTCAATATAGTTTTTAAAGAGCATGTTGTTAGCTGGCTGAGCACTTTATACTTCACGATGCAGTATGTTGCAGTCATGATGAAATTAGCTACAGCAAGTAACGTTTCAACACTTTTGCCTACCATGTTGTAATGAAGTATACTCAGTACCAATTTGAAATGCAACCATATGAGCATGTGCTCAACTTTTTTGGCTGAGTTAACCTAAAAGGTTAAATGTTACTTGGATATGATCAATCCTCCTTTCTCTTACTTTGTAGTGCGGTAGATACTAGTACTATACCTAAATATTGCTAATCTGCTTAACAGTATATATGATGATATCATTAATTCTTGTAATGAACGGTAATATAGTTTCCTGATTTTTTTTCCAGGCAGGAGGATGCCCAAGAGTTTTTAAGTTTTCTCATGGATCAAATGCATGATGAATTACTCAAACTTGAAGGGCAATTTGCTTGCACCAATGGTGCGAAATCATCTCTAATTTCTTCTGCAGAAGATGACGAATGGGAAACGGTTGGCCCAAAAAACAAATCTGCGGTGACTAGAACTCAAAGCTTCATTCCATCAGAGCTTAGTAATATTTTTGGTGGACAGTTGAAAAGCGTTGTCAAAGCAAAAGGTGCTCTTTAAATTTGGAAGTAATTTTCCTTGTTCTGCATTAGTTGGCTTTTCCTTTGCAATTAGGATTTTCTTCCCAAAATAGTAAGAAAAGAAAATTTTGTTCTAGCTAACGTGTTGGGAAGATGAAGCGGGCTTGCTGCCCATGTCTGATCCCATACGAAGATTGTGAATTCTAAACCTTGACTACAGAAGTTGTCACATCTTGTTAACCTATCTGGTGCAAGGGATGCTCTGCACACATTCCTTAATGTCATGTCTACTATTTTTGCGAGAGGCTGTTGAGAACAGGACTCATTCCATGCAAAACAAAGCCACCTAAGAATTTATATGAACTACCACCTCATTGTAACCATGTTCCTCAACCAACTGCAAATGTGCAATCATCATATAAAGCACGCTTTTTCACATATACAGGTGCTTTCAAATTCACCAATGGAAGAATCTATAGGATTATGCTTTTGAGAGCTGTGTTTTACTAGCTTCCACTGCACTAGGTTTTCCCCAACCTGCTAGAGGCTTAAGCAACCAATTAAGTCCTGTTTGATTAATTCAAATGAAAAGATTGCATTATAGCATATGCAAGAAGTTCAAGCTTAGCTACCTTATATTATTAACATTTTCTTTGCATGGTGCAGGAAATAAAGCTTCTGCAACTGTTCAGCCGTTTTTGTTGGTACACCTTGACATTTGTCATGAAGCTGTGCATACTATTGAGGATGCACTTCGCATGTTCTCTACACCAGAAAATCTTGAAGGGTATCGAACATCAGCAACTGGAAAGGTAACCTGTATACCATGTTTAGTGAAGTGGGAATTTTCTGGCTTGACAAATTTCACTAAGCTTTATATAAGTTCATGAAGATATCTTTTACACTTTTGTTTAGAAATATTTCATTCAAATTCCAATAATTGGTTTACTTTCTGCTTTTGATTTCAACTTTTTGGTAACTGCTTTATCAAATATTAAATAGCAAAAACACCATGCAGGCTGGTGTAGTAACTGCTAGAAAATCCGTGAAGATTCAAACTCTTTCCAAGATAATGATATTGCACTTGATGCGTTTTAGCTATGGAAGCCAAGGGAGCACCAAGTTGCACAAGCCTGTGCACTTTCCCCTTGAATTGGTGCTTGGCCGTGAACTACTTGTTTCCCCTTCAACTGAGGTAATGAACTTCACCATCTGTTCTGTTATCATCATTCAAGAACTTTTGGTTCCATTTTCTGTTTGTGCTTAATCATCATAATTTGTATTTTTTCTCTGAAGTAATTATTGGCTTGAGATGTTGACCCTGTGGGGTGTCTGGGTGTTATACCAGTTGTCTTTCAAGTGCACATTTCTCATAAGAAATTCGCAAGATGATTGATTTTTATTTGCTGAATGAAAAATTTTTTTGTTTCATTTTTCCTTCCTTTGAAAAGTTGAAAGGGTATTATTACGGCACACCAATAGATCTCTTTCAAGATGCAGCAAACTGGTATTGACTATAGTCTCTTTTGCTTTTGCAATTGCATTTACAGAGCCGAAAATATGAGCTTGTTGCCACCATAACTCATCATGGTAGAGAACCTTCAAAGGGTCATTATACTGCTGATGCTCGCAGTCCTAATGGCCATTGGCTACGTTTCGACGATGCATCAGTCACTGCAATTAGTACGGGGAAGGTGTTACATGACCAGGCCTATGTCCTATTCTACAAACAAGTATAGAAGGTTGCGTGGCAAGAATTTCACTGCTAGTTACACAATGTAAAATTTAGAAATGGTCACTTCTAGCTACACACGTTAAGGAAATTATCTGCAAGGTTTCTGGGAGGTGCGTTAACAGTCATGTGTATTAATGAAAATATAGTAGTCAGCAAGGGACAACTTTACAGCCCCTCTTTCAGCTTGACATTGAGGAATGCTGCTCATCTGTGATGTCTGACATTGTTGCGAGAGTATTTTGGTATGTATAGGAAGATTGATGTTCATAATTATGGTCCTTTTGGTGATGCTTGTATCGATTTTCATTTACTGAGGGCCAAAACAACGAGAGAGAAAAGGCAAGTTTCAAGTTTGGAGTTGGAGCATTTCTTAACCAAGTCTTGTTTCATGTCACGTGGGATCATATATGATCCTTTTTCTTCAGAGAATAGAAGTGTCATAATCACGGAGTAGCAACATGGACATCAATTGGAAAATTCAATTTACCCACTGAATTTTCTATTTGGTTTTCAAGAGAAATTCCTGTTTCGTACGGTTGATGATTTTTGTTTCTTTGGATAATTGGTTTGGTTAATGGTTTACATAATTTTAAAATTCTGTTAAGTGAATTGTTTCTTATGAAAATTATATTAATCAGATGTTAATTCAATTTATATAATGAAACTATGATATTGAATTAAATTGTTAAAAATTTTAAATAGTTAATTAATAATTAAATTAATTAAAAATTTTGATTTTAATTTGAGTTAATCATTTCATATCGTTTAATTGTTTTTCTATTAAATACAAGTTTACTTTTATTAATTTATCTTTTATATAATATTTGTAGAGTTACATATTTTCATTTTTCTCTCTTCATATAAATATAATTATTTTTATGTATCATGCATTCAAATTCGAAAATTAAATGTGATTTTATAATAACAATAGAATTGTTTTGTTGACAACTTCACAAAATTTTTAGTTTTTGTTTGAATTGTCAAAATTCTTTAATAAATAAATTTAATATTATGTTCTTTTCATAAATTTGATATACATTATATTCTTTTCATAATTTTTTTTACTTTCGAGTACACACAAGCTAAAGTGATTATAAGCTATTTAAAGTTTGATTAGATAAAAATTCATTTAAACTCGTTTAATAAATGAATTAAGTTTAATTTAGATGATACTTGTTAAGCTTGTGAGTTGGTTCAGTAAGAAGCTTATGAACTAACTCGTTAATTTATATAAAAAGTTTTAATTTTAGATATAATTTATAAATTTATAATCGTATAAATATATAAAAATATTTTTAATTTTAATTATTTATGTAAAATCATAAATATTTATGAAATATCACACTTATATTAACAATTTTTTTATTTTTTAAATAAAAAATATGTAAATAATTTATTTTATAATTTATATTTATTAGACTCATTTAAAATTTAATTAAGCTTACTATATATCAAAAAATTTGAAAATGTTAGCTTAAGCTTGATTCAATTATAAATGAACTAAACTTGAACAAGGTAAACCTCAGCTTGACTTGACTCATTTACAATCATTTACAATCCTATTTCTACTTTTAAAATGTAAATATTATCAATTGAATGAAATAAGTAAAGAAATAAATAAATAAATTGTACATTAATATATATATATATATTTTAAACATTCTTTCACTAATTTGCATCCCCACTTTTTAAAATATGATTAATGCTAATTAAATTAATGCATATATATGACAATATTTTTATAAAAAAGTTTACTTTTTCAAACTTTTGTTCATTTATATTGATTTATTACAATATTTTTTGAATTCCTTTTTATAAATATAATCCTATGCAACCTAATTTATTATATAAGTAATTATAACTATAACTACAAGTAAACTATGAATAATATTTTCTTATCTTTTAACTATTTTATCTTTCTAATGCATAGTTATAAGTATTATCAATCTTTGTTGAAAAAATTTAAGATAGTAACTTAAATCTCAATCTGATTCGTAAAATTCATGAATAAATACCAAGAATAATTTCTTTCATTTTTTTTCTCGTAACTTCATTGAGGCTTTAAATAAATGACAAGAAGATTTTTTTAGTATGTCATATTATATTTATTTGATTCATTTTTCTTTTTTAATACTTATTGTAGACATTGAAATTTTGAATCTTGATGTATACTTTACCCAATGATGACTCCATAAACTTTAAGATATGACTTTAATTTATCCGAAAAGTTTTTACTTAGAAAAATTAGGTTTTTAGGTCAAACTATGGATTAGTTCGTATGAACCAAGCATCATTGTAATTAAACTTAAGAGTTTTGGTCTTTTTAATGAAATGAGCTTGAAATTATATGTCATTTCTTTCGGCTGCGTAACATGCTCCCGTAGAATGATTATTAACTTCCTAACCGAGGAAGTCAATAATTATCCTACAAAGGATTCCATACATTCCGTAAAAAAAAATTTTATTTATTATTTATACATATAACTTGCATGCAAACTTATATTAATCCAAAACATTTGTTATCCCAGGTTATAATATAACATCATAATTATGTCATCACGTCATCAGAGTTATAATATGCACACATTAATATTTTACATGCCAAACTTACTTTATTTACTGTCATAGTACTTTATTTAAGTAGTTGAACAATAATTTATAAAGATAGAAGTCTGAAGGAAACTTGAACCATTTACCAACACACTGTTGATATGTCCAGCTGCTTTATTGATGTTCTGGTTCTGCGACTTTGTTTAGTCCTGCGTTTATCAATTGACAAACGCTAACTATAAACTCAGTGGTGCTAGTTATAGCATGTAATATAAGTAATCATATAATCCATTAGTTATAACATTTAAAAACCTAAGGCATTTATATTTCATGACATGTTGATGCTAAGTAAACATTATGTCATATACTTCAAATTAGCATGTCTATTTCATTTGTATTTCATGACATATATGTATGAACCATTTAGCATGACTATCTTAAAATATGATGAAATCAGACGACTCAAAATCATCAGAAATAAAAAGAATAATAAATAGAAATGAATTAATATTAGAGGATTTTAATAAAGCAATAGATGAATGGGAAATACCTAAAGTGGATAAAAAATAAATTTATGAGATTCCAAAATTAAATATTTTTAAAACAGATTATATAATAAAAATCGAAGAAAGAGATTTTCAATTAAGTAAACCTTTTGAAAGGATAATGCTTCTCTCACCTAAAACGCTACAGCATCATAGGAATAAAAAATATAAGGATATTCATATTGGAATGATACAAGTTGGAATAAAACCTTTAACACGTGAAGGATTAAATACGAGTATTTTGGCAGTAGTTAGAGATGCAAGACATTTAATTTTTCAGGATTCTTTATTAGGATCTATTGAAACAAGCTTAAGTGAAGGACCTATATCATTTGATATTTATTCAGATATGACAATTTCATTAAATGATAAAAATATTTTAGAAAGTATAGT